>JAHBCN010001728.1:122161-179367 GCA_019359885.1 Listronotus oregonensis | reverse complement strand
TTATTAATGATCCAACGCTCACAGAAAGGCTTCCTTCTCTTGCCCAGAGTCAAGCTGTGGGATCTATCGCTCTTCTATAGGTATTTTCACGGCTTCTGCTCAGAGGAGTTGGCCAGTATAATTCCTTCTCTGGCAGCTCCCAACAGAGCAAAACGTAGTGCAACTTTTATGCATCCTTTTACAGTTCAGTGAAATCTGCTGCCCGCAGAGGTTTTTCCTTCTCCTCCCAATCTCCAAAGGTTTAAGTCCCGTGTGAACAAACTCCCTTTCACCACACTAAAGACACCCACGGTACGTTAGTACTTAGGCATCAGCCTTCGTGGACTGTCCCTAAATAAAAAAAACAAAAAGAAGGGGGAATATAGTGTAAATAAGGTTAGTTTGATGAATGATGGATATCTCGAAAACGAAACGTTTCCGCCAAATTTTTTTCGTGATCAGCGCCCCAAAAAACCCCTGTATGCCAAATTTGGTCAAAATCGGAGTTGCGGCCACTTGCTAGACAATTACCTTAATTTTTGATAAATCATATTTTGACAGATGTCAAGCGATTTTTTCTCTTTTAGAAATTTAGAATAAATAGTTCTTATATATGAAAACAAACAATTATATATGTATACGTAAATACAGCTGAATACTATTTAATTAAATACGAAATAAACTAATTAAAACTAAGATGTATTTGACTTACTGAAAACCATACGATACGCTTTCATTAAATATAGAAACTGTTTTACTGCTTAAAATAGGTATTACAACATAAACAAGATAGGTAAATATGGAGTACGAAGATATGAGTAGGGCTTTTTAAGATAGTTCACTCGTAAAACGACGTTTCAACGACGAATTAAATGAAATTGAAATATAGGGTTCATAAAAGTGTATTTTATCTAATTAAAAAAATCAAAATACATTAATGACAAATTGTAAAGTACAAAATGTTTGTAACACTTGATTTTGAAATGCAGAAACTCCTGAAGTCACTGATAAACGATTGAAATGTTATAGGTTATGTTTATTATTTGCTTTTTTAGGAGCTTCTTTTTACCATTTAATTATCCACATTTGCACTGTTGACAAGTGTTATCAGTTATCATTCGACAAATTTCGAATGTGAAATTAAGACTCGCATGACACTTAAGAATGTAAAACAAAAAGGGGAATCAAAACTCATTTGCCACACTTGTCAATTACGAAATTTTTTTAGTTAAGACTGAAAAATTGACCTCCAGTGGTTACATACATTTACAACAAAAGGATTTCAGAATAACAAAATATTAGGAACGTTTAAAGTTCCGTTTCGACTTTCACCTAGTATGGCACGCGATTGAAAGCTTAAGCTTTTTCGTGGGAATCGGCTGCAGTGGCACGAAAAAAGTGTGTTTTTGCTCGTAAAAATCGAAAGGAACTTGTCGTCACTTAGTGGGGTTCTTCTGGGGCTAAGCGCTGTAAGCGGTAAGGACCTAGATCCCGCATTTTTTATCTCGTGCACGATGTTGTCTCTCTATGGCGGAAGAAAATTGCGCGCTCGGCGTGAGATGTCAGACTGACAGCAAGCTGGTTGTTCGCAATACCAGTAGCAGCCAGAGTTTAAAACACTGAAAAATTTAAATTCGTTAAAAAAATCGGTCGGAATTTCCGGATAGAGTCTGACATCCAGATTTTTTACAGACAAAATCCGGGAAAGCCCACGTTGCAACATCACAACGTGTGCCTAAAAAGGAGAGAGCTGGCGAATTGACTAGCATCAAAGCCATAAAAATACAACAAATTTTTGATAGGTAACCACCAGATACCGATATCATAGCGTAACTAACAAAAAGCACACGATTTCATGAATTGGCGGGAAAGTACGGTAAATATTCTCGCGCAGGTTCAGCCAACGTTTTGTTGAAATATTGTCTGTTTCCTTTAATTTAAATTGTAATCGTTACTTTCGTGTTTTGTGCTTAAAAATATCACATTGTTACCTTACAAAAATTTGTTTATAGTAGTTGTGGTAGGTACGTAGCTCAGGTACGTTTAGCTCAGTGGCGTATCTAGAATTTACAAAATTTGTGATCTTGTAACGTTTCTTTTTATCCGTTACAATATAATGTAGGAGAATCACTCAATGCTTCACAATTTTTGTCATTTCTTTTAAATATTTAATAAGCCAATAGTCATGGGGATATATAAATAGTTTCCGTTATGTAAAACATTTCACTTCAGGCAAATAGATGGCTCTGTATATGTTTTCCTACCGCTAAAGTATGGTTGGTTGCATACCATTGTACAAGTAATAGTTAATTAAAACCTTTGTTTTAAATAAATTACTGTTATAATTGTATATTCAAAAAAAAATTATAGACAATATATATTAAATTGCTGCAATAATTTATTGCAAAATAAAAAATAATTGTATTCGTTAAATTTGGTAAAATAATTTCAAGAGCGGCATTTTTGCTTTTTAAGATTTTTTTCTAAAACCCATATCAATGGAGTGATAATTTCAGTTTAAACTCTGACACTTCACATAATTTTTTTTTAATCTAACACCTGCTAGTTATAAAAGTCATGATTTGCGCCAGTTTAGGCAGGTAAACTATCAAATAACACAGTGGTGTATTATAAACCATAACACACTAGTGGGTTATGGTTTATTACCCACTAGGGTTGCCGCGAGACACGAGATACGAGACGTCTCGTCTCGTCTCGTCTCGAAGCCATTTTGTCTCGTCTCGAGAGCATTTTGTCTCGAATTTCGAGACGAGACGAGACGAGATAAAATCCTTCGAGACAACCTCGAGACGAGACGAGACGAGACATCTCGAAAAATTTTAATGACTTAAAGCTTATGTGAACTAACTCTAATAAATCTCCAACAATATATTTCTAGTTCTTAAGAATTCTACAGGTTGTTTAAGATTTAGTGTTACAAACTTCGACAGCAGTTGGACCTTGCAAAAATAAGTTTCTATAACAGTAGGTCAAGAAATGCATCGTTTTAAAACTACAGAAGCTAAAATTAATTGCTTTAAAAAGTATATCATCCTGTGGTTTTATTATTTTTTAATTATTTTGAATATTTCACTCATGTACATATTTTCCCATACGAGAAGTGGTATTATGGAAAAAATACAGCGGAAATTCCACGTCGTCTAGGCTGGTGGTTTTTCCACTTACTGTCAAATTGACAATACGAAATTTTTAAATAATTATAATAATGACGGTTTGTTAAATTAATATTTAATTTTAAGATAATAAACTTTATCTACGTTTTTAATTCATGAAATATTCTCCCTATATACCGCTCGTGCTTTAAAATTAACCAGATATTTTTTTACTCATGCGTGTTTTCTTTAAAAATTTCACTCTTCCCTCGGACTCGTGAAATTATGAGAAAACACGCTATCGTGAAAAATTATCGGTAAATAAGCACTCGTGGTATTACCCCGATAAAACAACTTAAAATACAACTATTTTGTCTCTTGATTTTTTTTAAATTTTGCTTTGCTTTTAAGAAAAAAATTAAAACCCATTCTTTTTTTATACCCTTTTAAAAAGTAGGAGTTTTACTTTGTCTCTCGAAAAAACTCAAATAACGAAAAAGTTGTATTTTAAGTTGTTTTATCAAAATAATTGTTTTAAAAAATTATGTACAATTAAAGCTTCTTTTAACTTTAGGACCCTGCGTATTTCCAATTTCGAAACGATGCATACCCTGAACTTATGTTTATAGAGACTTTTTTGCAAGATCTAACTGCTGTTAAAGATTTTAAAACTATTGCTTAAACACCCTGTATAATTATAAGAAAAATTTCTAAAAAACATTTTACCTGTGTTTTGTAATAGAGTTTATGACTTATGTTCCATTATCTTTTAGATTTTTTTTCTATTTTATGGACATTTTTATATCACTTATATGTTCTATATTTTTATTTTAAATAAAAAAACAAATTATTAGGTTCATTATTTTATTTTTAGTTGCATATTATGGGTGTCCGTAAAGTCTGAAATCACCAATTTTTTGAGAAAACTACACAATTTTAAGAAAGGCTCAATCACGTCAACTTTTCTTTACAAGGCGTGTTATAAAAAAATATAAGCATTAATACAGGGTGCTCCATTTAAAAAAAATAATTTACCTTTTCACTTCTTACAAGCTTCAAACACAAAAATAAACTAAGAAAAAATGTCAAAACATTTTAAAAATGCAACCGCTTTATAGATCTTTAAATAGTAAAAAACATGCAAAAACTATTGCCGCATCCCGAATTTAACGGTGTGTCGGCAAAGTATACAGGCGGCGCGACGGCACTTTTTGATGCCTATGCAGAGGGTTGTTTTTGAATGTTTTTCTATTAGTTGAGGATTTGCCGCTATTATGTTTTAAAAAGTTTTTTTAAACTTCTTAAAATACATGCCAGTTTGCAGCAGATTTTGCAATTAGTTTGTAGGTAAATAGTGCACAGGGTGAGTTAACGATGGCGAGGTGTAAGTAATTTAATGCCTTGAATATAAGATGTGTAGATAATGTGCTTATGTAAGTATTAGGTATGTGGTTAAATAGTATGTTAAATTTTAACGATATTTTGAATTAGACAGGGCACGTCCATAAAGTATTAGGGTGCTACAAAAGTATTTTTTTAATTTAAAATAGAATACCTATACCTACTCATATTTTTACAGTTTTGAATTATATTTATTTAATTCTAGAAATTCCTATACCTACTTCATATTCTATAACCAGAAAGTTACGTAGGTATAAGAATATTACCATTTAGGATAGTTTGGGTATACTTAATTATTATAGAAAAAGTTAAAAATTTGTAAAAAAATGAGAATGAACATTTCTAGAATTAAACATTGAAATTAATAATGTAAAGATAAAATATGTGTGTTCCATTTAAAAAATATGTCTTTTTATCACCACCTTGTGCACTGTGCAAGCATAAAAATTGGTTTAAAAAATGTGTAACATGTACCTAAAAATAAAAATCGACGGGTCCAAGCATTTTTATTAAACTTCCGATCTAATTTTTATTGAAATTATCCTATACATTACTAATACACTGTATATTGAAATTAATTTAATTGAATTAAACCAAAACAAATCGAGACAAACAGGACAAAACGAGACGAGACGAGACAAACGTTTGTCTCGTCTCGTCTCGACCCTTGTCTCGTCTCGTCTCGAAATATATTATCTCGGCAACCCTATTACTTACTTGTTCTTAAATATGTATTTATTTCTTATCGTTATTATTACAGGTATTTAAATTAACATAAATATTTAATAAAAATGACATAGTTTGGAACTGAATATTGTCAAATTGTCCATGGTTCCATTGGATGTTGAGGTCAAGGGTTCTATTAGGCCGACACAACTGCTTAAGAGTGCATTTACGCTACACCTTAGGGGTCGGGCGAAAGGACGCGGAGACGGTGGGCGGAGACTAACAAACTCCCACTACCACAATTTTCGTATAGCCGCATTAAAAATATTATATTATATTTAGGTTCTTCCAAATTCGGTGTATCGATGCAATGTTGTTTCCAATTGCAAGTCTATAGGAGATAACGTTTTTCAGTAACTATTTTTCACTTAATTGACATAAATTATACATTATTTTAAAGGTAAGGAAACAATCTATGTCTCTGCTGTAACGGATTTTTAAAATATGAGTCGAGTTAAGAGAAAATAGTATCTAAACATAACCGATTTTAGGGTGACTTTCACTGAAGGAAATATTAAAAACTAAATCCAAATTTAAAAAACTATTATAGCAGAAGCCTAGATTTAAGTGTTGGCTTTCATATAGTTTTTGAAAATTATCGATAACTTATACAGTTTTTGAGAAAAACATTATGCCCCGAACCCCAAATTGGATCCAATTTTCGCCGCGCGAATGGACTCTAAACTGTTTACTAGTCCCTTGAATTTTAATTTTGTTTCGAACGGATTCTTCAAGGTACTACTGACTTCTGTAAATGTAAGAAAAAGGCCAGCAAAACGTTTTCGTCAATTCTTTTTATCTTTCTGAAATCCATCAATTTTTCAATATCCTTGCACTCCAGGTCATAATAATCTCGGGATTTTTCTGGTAATACCTGCATTGCCGCTTCTTCTGCTTCCGTAATATTGTCCTGGGGCACATAATTCTTATTAGTTTCTATGATTTTTAACCCTAAAAACCATTTTTGGTACAATAGAATCTAAGAACGTTAAAATTTATTTGAATAATTGCTTATAATATTTTAAGTTTCATGGCAACCAAAAACAACCTATTTGAATCCGAGTTTGAATGCTCAGACTAAAGGTGAATGTACAGGGTGTCCAGTTTTCGTGTGTTTTCATATACCAGCTCCTTACTATAAAAGATAGAAAGATGGGGTTTGCAGCTTACTGTCCTATTTTTATAAAACTTTCATTGCCGCAAACGAAATTTTCATAGCCCCTTAGTTTCTGACATACAGGGCGATTTTGAAAATTTGTCATTTTTGACCGTCCCCTGTATCTCGATTATTTGTTAACTTTTCAATAAAGTGAAAATGGATTATTATAGAGTTTTTTACGTAGAATTTAGTGGCGTAAGTAGTTTTTTTCTAAAAAGTTTTGTTTTTGAGTTACGACCCAAACTTATGTTTTTTAAATGGGACACCCTATATATTATTTTTTTATCTTATTCCCCCTTTCACAGGCTTTTCAAAAATATATAATAGTCCATATTTACTTCTTTTAAAAAAGGAAAATTTTAACATTTTTTGTAAAATTTATCATTTTTCGTATAGAAGGCTATGCTCGCAAATCAAAACAAAATTAACAACGTCATTTTTATTATAACAACTCTATATTAATACATAATAACTAAGCAACATTAAAAGAAAATAACATATTAATTTATTTTTATTTATTTAAATTATAAAAATTGCTCGGTTGGGCTCCGTTGTGTTCCAAACACTTTCGACATACTTTTTCAATTTTTCGCAATCCATTTAATAAAGTAATTGGCCTACCCTGCAAAAGCCTAAACGCTTGATGTGTAGCTTCTCGAAGTTGATCAATATTGTGGTATTGTCTCATATATATCTGATTTGTCCTATACCCCCATAAAAAAATCCAACACAGAAAGATCTGGTGATCTTGGTGGGCCACCTGACAGGTCCATTCGTACCAATCCATTTATCTGGAAATGTTGTTTCTAAATATTTTCTCACTATTTAAGCATTGTGACTCGGAGCGCCATCTTGCTGGTAATAAATATTATTTGAATCGGCCAAAGGAACATCCTCTAATATTTCCATTACTGCATCTCATTATTTCTAGGTGTCTATTTCTGGTTAGCGTTCCTTCATAGATAAAATACTTAATTTTAGTGCCAAAAATGAAGCATGACACGCAAAATCTAAACCGACCTTGACGTTCTCGAGGAAATATTATATATTGGTTCGTTTGGGACCAGTACCTTGAGTTGTTTCGGTTTAGAATACCAGAACTGGTGTTGGAGAAGTTCCTTTCCCCATCCATCCAAATAAAAGAAAAACTTTGTGGACTGTATATTATGGTTTAATTTAATAATGATTAACTTTTACACTATTTACAATTTTTACAAGTGTTTTAATTGCAAAAAATGTCCAGGTATTTTATTAGTACAGTTGTTTCAATGTTCATGACACCTTTTGTACAATCTTTTACTTGTTAGAAAATAATGGTTTTATCACTTTAATTGTGATTTGAGACACTGAGAACAAGTATTCATAAGGGGAAATTTCTAAGTTTGAATTATTTTTAATAAACTTGAGTGTAGGGAAAATTTTTGGCATTGAATAGAAGTTTTACTTCCCAAAAAGAAATTGCAAAAATTCGAAAGAAAAAAAGAATATTTGAAAGCGACTTTTCGCGAAAGATGCGTAATCGATGAAAAGGGACAGAGAGACCTTTTTACTTGAGGTCTTACTGTAAAAGTGGACCGAGCGACTCTTTTTCTTTGGGCTACGGAATGTGTCATCCCCCCATGCGAGAGAGAAAAGCATGTCCCCTTGCCCCGCCAATAGTTGGAGATCGGAAAGTACCAAAAGGGAAATTTTAAGAACGTTGTGGTTATTAAAGACGGCGCGTTACGAAACCGTTAAAGATTTAAATCTAAAAATAGAAAAGATTTGTGTTTGTTTAATTTCTTGGAAAGAAATTATGTTCGTTCCCGAACATATTCCCCGTTAAAATTGCCCAAACTTCAAATGAAACAAAATTAATGAATTTTTAAGTAAAAATTGAGAAAAGAAATTATTAACAGAAAACAGGTATAATAGGAACCAGGTCCCATATTAGAAAACCATTAACTTAATTTGGTAAAGGGCAAACCCTTGTAAAATTTTCGTACGAAAATTCCATGTTTTGTTTTTAATTTAATGGCCCAACTCGTTTATCATTGCTTGGATAGATTTAAATAACTCTGGCCAAGGGCCATTCTAATGGTCGAGTGTTTTCTTCTTTAAGTAAAACAACGTCATTGACCTTTAGATTTTCATATGGTTTTATCCATTTGGGTCGATTTTGAAGTAAATTGAGGTAATCTTTTGACCATCTTTTCCGGGTTCTGGTGAATTTGAGAAACCTTTTGCCAGCGCTTAGACGATTTTCTGAAAGATCAGTGATGTCCTTTTCTGGAAAAGTTGTTAGACTGTCACCAATGAAAAAAATGACCCGGTGTTAAACATGTTAGGTCTGACGAGTCACAAGAGATTGGTTGAAGAGGCCGTGAGTTTAAAATGGCTTCAATTTGTGCCAGTACTGGGTCATTTCTTCAAAGTCAAATTAAATTTTACCAATTACCCTACACAAATGATACTTTGTACTTTTTATGGCTGTTTCCCCAGATCCCTCCCAATGTGGACTTAGGGGGAAAAAACTGCCATCTTATCCCCTTAAAATTTTAAAAAAATTTTCAATTGAATTAAAGTTTTCTTTGACTTGAAAGAATTCAAAAAATTTTTTTAAGATGGTTTTAGAACCAGAAAAATTGGTAGCATTATCGCTGTAAATGATCAAAGGGATTCCTCGACGAGCTATGAATCTTAAGAGTTAAAGAAAAGCATCTGTGGATAAATTTGAAACCAGTTCGATATGGATGGCCTTTGTTGCCAACAGACAAATACGAATATAACTTTTTACTATTTTGGCATTACGTAAGTTAGGGATTTTATGAGATATGGACCACCGAAATCCACACTTTAGAGAAAGGGCGAGATGGTTTAGTTCTTTCTTTAGGCAAATCTGCCATAAATTTGCTGACAAGCAGTAGCCTTAAATCGATAACAAGTAAGACATTTCTTATGATACGTTTTATTTCTTTTAATCCGCCGAGGGGCCAATATTTTAAAGTCGAAATTTTGGGCAGAACACATTGAGCCCCAAACATCCTAAAGGGCCGAATATGCTCATTTTTTAACATAAGATAAGTAATGTTACTTTTTGAAGGCAATAAAATTGGATCTTTTTGATCATAGGAAAGATCTGAATTTCAAAGTCTTCCTCCTACTCTTAGAATGTCACTTTCATAAAGAAATGGATTAAGATGAAGAATAGTTTTGTTAGACACATTTTTATTCTTGATTTCAGAAATTTTTTGGGAAAAAATATTGTTTTTGTAACTGTTTAATAATAAGTGTTGTAGCACTTTTTAGTTCAATAATCAAGTTTTTTAAAAACCCTTTCCAAATTAGGAGAAATAATTTTAAAATCTTAGACAGAAGGCTACTACTTTTTTTGGAGTTTGAAGGAAGGAATATTTTGAAAATAATAACTCCCAGAAATTTTGAGAAATAGGTCAAAACTGTTTTTGTTTTTCTTTCTTCAGGAATATTGTCAATGACAACGTTTTTTTACTCTCTTTAAAAGCTTCGATCAGGGTTTTTAAGAAAAGTAGGCCCATGCCACCAAAGTTCGCAATTTATAACCCATTTGGTTTTAGACCCCCGAGATATGCAGTCAGCAGGATTTTGTTCAGATTTTATAAAATGCCACTGATATTCTGATGTTAAATTTTAAATTTGAGCAACACGATTAAAAACAAGACCATCTAGATGGGTGAGTTTTAAGCCAGCTTTAATGCCCAAGGAATCAGACCACAAATGTCTGCATTAAATGTGATTTTAGTGTCAAAAATTGAAATGACTCTTTCACTAGTTTAGAAAGTAGGACTGCAGCCAAAACCCCTAAAAACTGGGTAAACTTACCGTTTTAATAGGTGCAACTCTACTTTTTTGACACGAGAAGATTTGAAGAGATTGTGTTATTTTGATAAAAAGCTCAATATGTCAAACGCCATATGCCTTAAAACTGGCATCAGCAAATCCGTGAAGCTCATATTTAACAATTTTTTTTTCTAGAAAAAGATATCTTGGAATTTGCATTAGCTAGAAAGATTTTAAAAAATTTTAAATTCCCCTTTAAAAAACTCTGAAATTAAGTGTTCCCATTCCAATTTGCAAATAAACCTCATAAAGATTTTTGCAGTTAGTATTATTTGGGCCCCATTAAGCCAAGAGGATCAAAACATTTGTGCAATGAGAGAACTTGTCGTTTTTTAGTGGGATTTTGGTTTTTAAATTTTAGGCAATAAATCAGAAAATAATCAGAAGAAGGGTTCCAAAAAAATTTCCCAATACCTTATTGCAAATATTTTCACCATTTATGTCGTAATTTGATTGACTATCAATTTTTAGGTTATTTTTAAGAAACTGAGGCAATTTGAGGACCATTTATGAAGAAAAATTAGCTGATTTAAACAAAAAATTTATTAATTGTTTGTAGTACTCGTCAAAGTTTGCAGAAAGTCACAACCAGAAGAGAATGTCATCCATATATGTTTGGGGTTTTAAAAAAGCTTCGGAAGCTAAAGGAAATTTGTCCATTTTATGTTGCGAGCTGGTTTGAGCACAGTTGCCAAATATGGAGCACTATTAGTTCCCCTATGTGCAGTCTAACAATTCTATACATTTAAGAGGTTCTTTTTTTGGGTCATCTCTCCAAAAAAATGTTTTGTAAAAAAGTCTGAGATGGATTAATACGTACTTATCTATACATTTTTTGAATATCTGCAATAAGTGTATACTTAAAACTTCTGAATCGACATAAAAAAATCGAAGAGTTCAGGTTGTACGACAGAACCTTTTAACATTACGTCATTAAGGAAAAACCTGAAGAAGTTTTCCCTACTTGCATTAAACACAACACGAAGTTTTGTGCCCCTAAAATTCTCTAATAAAAGGGTTTATGAGGCAAGAAATATTTTATTTTCATCTCTTTCATTTTTTTGGGCTAAAGGAACATATTTACCATGGTTAAGTAGATTATTCTCCATAAAAGACTTATAGTCAGAAAAAAGTTTGGGATTTTTTGGGAAATCTTTTTTTCCCCGGTTAAATCTTTTTTTTCAACAGAAAACATACAATTTAAGATGCTCATTTGGGTCTTGAAAGGAAAAATTCCGAAAGGAACCATTTTTAAGAATTTTTTTGGTTTCTGAGGTACCCGAAAGTGAGTCATCAACAGAAAGAATTTTTGTCTCAGTAGTGGGGATTCTTCAACTAACCAAAATTTTTCAATTAGGCTGTCTACTTTGAATCTAAGTTTGAACTTGAACTTTTTAGGAAAAAAAATTATTTTGAGAATGTTAAAATTTCTATTTTCATAAGAAAAACTTGGAAGGAAGGACCGCCAAAACCTAATTGGTATCCACAAGTGTTAGGTAATTCTTTTGATCGTATTAAACCGCCAGTGATTAAATTATAATAAATATCTGCACCAAGCAAAAGATCTATATTTGAAGGAATATGAAATTGTGGATCTGCTAACTGTATGTTTTGAGGATTGATTTTTATTTTTATTTAAACTATATTGTGGTAATTTTTAGTAATAATTTTTTAGCACAGTACATGAAATATTAAGTGAAATTTCTTTTTAAATTAGAATGGAAAGTTACTTTTAAAAAATTTTATTTGAGTTCGTGAAAAATTTCTTGATTCCAATACACACTTCTCTTTTTTCAGGTGTGTATCCTAGTTTTTAACAAAGTTCTGTAATTAAGAGGTGGTGCTACAAGGGGTCAAAAAACCTTAACTTGAAAACATTTATTTTCGGCATTTTAAAAATTTTTTTCCCATAGCTGTGGCTAAAGAGTTTCTCCATAGCCGAAAGCGTAGAATATGAGTTTTTGCCTACTTGGCGAAAATTTGCTGAATTTGTAGAGACGAATTTGTCTAGAATTTTCCGAATTATTATTTTCTTTTGGTACTCGTACATTATAAGAATTACTTTTATTTGAATTTAAATGAAAGTATTTTTGTTGATTGAATGAGTGAAAGAATTTTATTATGATTAGAATTAAAATAAATTTTTTTTGTGAATTTGGAATGAGTTAAAATTAAATTTTGAGTTTGTCAATTTTATCCGTTTCTACATGTAGTAAACAAAAGGTGTTTTCCCCCCATATGAACAACTGATTTTGATTACAATTTTCAAAGGATGTTTTCCCAAGCAATTGTAACAAAGGCGATAACTTTTAAATTATTTTTCCTTGAAGGACATTTGGGAAAATTTGGACAGCATAAATTTTGTGGCCAACATTGTGCAAAATTGCTTTTAAAAACCCTTTTGAATTGAGGCGAATTAAATTAGAAGACTGAGTTTGTGAAATATGTACTTTGGAAGAACTTTGTTTTTTAGAAAAAACATTAAAACCGGGACTATTGATTTTTAAAATACGTCACATTTTTTTCTATAATTTAAAAATTCTCTAATTTGGGGCGTTGAGTAGAAGCTATTTCATATTTCAAAGGCTCTTTTTTGTGGTAAAATCAATTTTGGAAAGAATATAAATTAATATTAAATCCCAGTGCTCTACAGGCACTAAAAATTTTTAAAGACTCAATATTTTGTTTAATAAGTGTATAAAAATGTTAAGATTGGTAGAGTTAGTTTTACTTAAAGAAGACATCCAGAAGATTTTGAATATGAGCATTAATTATTGTAAAATTCCTTATTATATCTTTCTTTTAAAAGTGTTTTTGTGCTATAGGAAAATTTGGGATCTTCAAGCTTAAGACTTTCGATTAAATTTAACGCTCCCCTTTTTGATATGATTTTAAATAAACTAATTTTTCGACGTTAGATAAATCATTATTATCCGTAATACATTTGAAATAATTTAAAAAAACTTTCCCTTGTGTTACGTCACAGAAAAATAGAAATATTTAATTCCGGTAGTTTTATTTTGGAACCAGGAAATTGAACTACTTTTGGGAAAAATGATAGGCCTGTATTTTTGAACCGAAAATGTAGGAGACAATATTTCGATATGTTTATTTATTTTTGCTAACAATTCAAAATACTTGTTCTCAGTGACATCTCTCATTTTCTTGAGTAGGATCTAAATCCTCAATATTATCCTGAACTTCACAGTAATTTTTTTAAAGCTTCAATTAGTGATTTTCACGCAATTTAAAAATAAGTGGCTCTTTCCAAATCCTTATTTTTTTAAAAACCCCCAATCTACTCGGGTCAAAGAGGCCTTTATTTTGTACGCGACTTAACAGAGCTTCCATTTTTTTAAAATATTAAATAAACTAAATTGAATAAATAAAGTTAGAATATTTTAACTTATTTGTCATACAAAAACATGCAAAATTTTTATTATTAGAGTAGTACTTGGATTTTAAAATACTAAAAAGTACTGAAAAATATCTAAAATCTAAAAACTCAATTTTGAAAAATTTTAATAAAAAGATTAGAAGTTTAAATTTTAACAATTAAGTCTAAAAGAAAAGAATTTGTTATATTTTTATTTTTTTTTTATTTTCTTCAAATATGTTTATTGAAATGCAATAATTTTGCAGAGAAACATTTAAAGTCTGTAGTTCATTGTCTATAAACTTTACTGAGAAACAGAAAACACTAAATTAAGAAAAGGCAAATTACATCTGACCTTTTGTAGAAGTTGCTACGTTTTTAAGTTCCGACGGCGAACACTTTCCCACACAAAAGGCTGCTGGCTCACTTTAATTTATTTTAAATCACACTTTTAAATAATTGTTTTAATTTAGAAGATTTTTAATAGAGTCACTTTTATTTTAATAGGTTTCAGTCACAGTTTAGTTTTAGACAGGTTGGAAGTGTATTTCTTTTCACTTTAATTTGAAGGAACGTTTACTAATTTTTGCACAAATTATTCCAGGTTTAAAGAATAAGAATGTTAATTTTTTCTGCAGTTTACATATATCCGGTTCGAAGTGACCAAAAATGTTGGAGAAGTTCCTTTCCCCATCCAAAATAAAAAAAACTTTGTGGACTGTATATTATGGTTTAATTTAATGATTAACTTTTTACACTTTACAATTTTTACAAGTGTTTTAATTGAAAAAAATGAAAAAGTATTTATTAGTACAGTTGTTTCAATGTTCATGACACCTTTTGTACAATCTTTTTACTTGTTAGAAAATAATGGTTTTATCACTTTAATTCGATGATTTGAGACACTGAGAACAAGTTTTCCCAAGAATTATGGTTGAATTATTTTAATAAACTTGAGTGTAGAAATTTTAGGCATTGAATAAAAAAGTTTTACTTCCAGAAATTCCAAATTGCGAAGAAAAATGATTGAAGCGACTTTGCGCGAAAGATGCGTAATCGATGAAAGGTACAGAGACCTTTTACTTGAGATGCTTACTGTAAAGTGTACCGAGCGACTCTTTTCTTTGGGCTACGAATGGCCCCCCCCTCTCCATGCGAGAGAGAGCATGTCACTTCCCAAACCAATAGTTGGAGATCGGAAGAGTACAAAGTTAAGAACTTTGTGGTTATTAAAGACGGCGCGTTACAAAAAAGAACCGTTAAAGATTTAAATCAAAAAAAAATAGAAAAGATTTGTGTTTGTTAATTTCTTGGAAAGAAATTATGTTCGTTCGAACAACTGGTAAAATAAGTCTCGTCTGACCACACCACCTTTCTTTCAAAATTTGCATTTTCCTGCAACATTTGTAGGTACCAATTGAAAAAAACACCCTACGTTCTGATCAGGGATGCAAATGCTGGGGAATGGTATTTGTATGGTCTAAACTTTTTTTTTTTTTAGTATTAACTGAGTTTTTGATTTTTAACCCCAACCATATCATATATTTTTCTGCATGATGGATGGTTTATTTCATTTTCTTCCTTGTTTTCCTTGTTGTAAAAATTGGGCCTTAGTTTTTAAAAGATCCGTGTTCAATGAGATTGCTTTGATTTTATGAAATATTCTTTTATCAGGTTGATGTTTTTCTGGATACCTACGAAATAATTAGATATGTAACAAAAAGCTAGATAATAAATGATTAAAACTTTTATATTTATTATGGATATTAATGTTACATATAAATTTTTTTTTTGTTAATGCTGAATTTTAAACCAATGTCAAAATCTATTCAAATCATCAATATGCTCACATTATAATAAAAAACATCCTATAATATATCATTGTTGGGGAAGGCTATCTTAACTATAGGTATATAATATAATATTAAACCTTCCCGATTAAAATAAGCTCCGAGGCTGCGTTGGCGTCTTCATTAGCTTGGGTAAAACAACATACATATCGTGTTTTTTTATAATTCTCATATCTATTATTTTGTGCCATGTGGAACAATTTTCACAAAAATAATAAAGTAAACTCCCACATAACAAAAACCCAAATCAAACAAATAACAGTAATATTTGACACAATTACAATCCATAATGGCGCATTTACAGAATTTTGTTTTTGTCATGGCTATCCGTGATTGACCACCGGAAAATAATAAATTTTACAAAATGTTAAAATTTTCCTATTTAAAAAAAAGTAAATATGGACTATTATATATTTTTGGAAGGCCAGAAAGAAAAAAGATAAAAAAATAATATATAGGGTGTCACATTTAAAAAAAAAAATAAGTTTCGGTCGTAACTCAAAAACAAAACTTTTGAAAAAAACTACCTAAGCCACTGAATTCTACGTAAAACTCTATAACAATCCATTTTCACTTTATTGAAAAGTTACCAAATAATCGAGATACAGGGACCGTCAAAAATGACAAATTTTCAAATAACCCTGTATGTCAGAAACTAGGGGCTATGAAAATTTCGTTTGCGGCAATGAAAGTTTCATAAAAAATGACAGTAAGCCGCAATTTTGTATATAAATTTTAAAAATTTTTGGTTATAGTTTGTTCATTGATAACTCAAAACTAAATTTGAGAACACATAAATATTTCTTTCATAGAAATCAACGCGACTAAAAATACCAATCCACGCCGACGGGTCACAGCATTTGTTAAAAAAATTGATTTTAATTTATTAAATTTATTTAAAGTGTGTGTCTTCTAAATAATTATTTTTAATTATTATCTACAATAAATTATACATATACCTAAACGTAACTCCAGTTACAACCAAGGTGGTTAGTTATGGAATTCTGTGAACAATGTCCGGCGTGCAGGGAAACGGAATAGGGGGGTTGCCCGCGGAATTGCCCATGAATAGTAGGTCGGGGCCGTTTCCCCCGTAATTCTTTGTTACTATCTATAAAATTGACATCATCAAATGTCAATTCCAACATTCTGTTTTTTCACAAAATTGTTGGTTATTAAAGGATACTACTATAGAATATTTAATTTGTGTAATATTGTTTTATATCTCTGATATAATAGGAAAAAAATAGATGGGGCCGAGATCCCTTCTTTATTTAAATGGTCGATATTTTTGGAAGTTTTTATTTTTACCA
Source organism: Listronotus oregonensis (assembly GCA_019359885.1). Lineage (NCBI taxonomy): Eukaryota > Metazoa > Arthropoda > Insecta > Coleoptera > Curculionidae > Listronotus > Listronotus oregonensis. Next base: position 162,592 of record JAHBCN010001728.1, on the reverse strand, counting down.
CAAATCTTAAATAAAAAAAAAACGTTTTCTAAAATAAATTTAAAACCCTTGATAGTTTATGTACTTATCAAATTTTGTGATAAAAAAAAAGGAAAACAAGATAGTGTAAATGAGTTTAATCTAATCAAAAATATTCTGGTTGTACATTAAAGTGAAAATTTTTTAACTGCTTTTTGGGCATATACTTTTCCTAACAAACATTCATGAGACAGAATAACAGTGGTTAAAAATGTTTAGTAACCTTTGGTTGAGTATCCATTGTAACAGTATCCGTTAAATATTTTTGTGTGTACAGTATGTCGAGCTTAAAAAGTGACAAGCAAGATAAAAAAACAAAATTAATTTATTTTTAAACAAATGGTATTGCTCAGTTGCCTCCTCTCGATTTTGACCCAAATTTGGTATACGGGGGGTTTTGGGGCGCTGATTACAAATAAAAAAAAATATTTTTTTCGGCAACGTTTCTTTTCCCGAATCATCATCAAAGTTGAAAATTAAACTAACTTCTTTTCACTATATTCTCCCTTCTTTTGTACACAATTCTTGATTTTTACATAAAGTGGCACACATATTTATAAACCCCTTTTTAAAACCCTTTTGTATGTTTATTTATTTTACATTTTTTTTTCCATTAAATTGGGGACTTTTAAGTTCAAAGGCACAACCAAAATTTTTGCTTAAAAAATAAAAGGGGAAAAAGGTGTAAAATACATAAAGTTTTTAAGGGTGTTTGTGAATATTGGGGCCATAGTAAATAATTTGTGTAAAGGGAGGAATAGTGTAAAAGGTTGTTTGATTTTAATTTTGATGGAATTTTAAAAAGAAACATTCCCGGGAGATCATCAGCCCCAAAAAAAACCAACCTTTTGGTCAAAAACGGGAAGAACAACTCGAACTTACAAACCCAATACAGAAAAGGCAAAATTTAACTAAATTTGTACTTCCTTTCATTCAATTGGGGACCTGTATATTAAAAATTTGCCTGACAAAACCTTAACCTCTAGTCATTTGTTACGATATTATAAGTAACAAACAATTAACCAAAATTATAGTCACAATTTAATAAACATAATCACTAAAATAAGAAGGTTTAATCAACCCAAAAACGTATTTGGCTCTCATAAAACTATAATGTGTTGGGCTAACTTCACACTGATTTATCAGTGTGAAAGAAAACAACACATTAAATTATTTCGTGAATTTTGTTATGCGCAAATCGGCGGGGCAACTCTGACAGTTATTTTCATATCGGGCTGGACATTTTTTGATTGAATGGGCCATAGCATTGGGCTTCCATACACCTTTAAACTTCCTTGGTTACAACGCAATCATAAATGTTAGCAACACCTTCAACATTCCTTTAATCTGTAGTTCGAGATGGTAATCAAAAAATAAAATTACTGACATGGTGATTTTGTGAAAGGGCATGGTGATCTTTAAATGGATCTGTCACGTCATTTTAAGACGCGAGACGGAAATAATATAAAGATCTTATCACCAGTTAAAGTCTAATTAGAAAATGCCTTACATGTCCAAATACCATCTGGTTGTATCTCGAATAAGGTTAAGTACAGTTTACACACCAAATTCAAAATGTTATTATGGTCTTAAATCTCTTTTGTTATGTGTTTATGAAATAAGGACAGATCTTGTGATATTAGCAAAAAGAAATATACAGCGTTTGATTAAAAGCTGGAGAAACAGGATCGGCAGTATGGAGTCAAGTGATAAGATTTCAGTGGTATTGTAATACTGTTGTTTAAAGCGTCAAAACACCGACTACTTAGAATAAAAGAAGTGAAAAACAAAAACAATCCCAGCATCTTTCCAATTAATATTATGATGTTTAGACCAACATGTTCCGGAACACCTGACATGTCAGTCTCGCCCATTTGAGTATGTTTATGTTGTTCCTTAATTCTAACTTCTAAAGGTCTCTTTGTCTCACCAATTTATACAGGGTGTCCCAAAAGTAATGGGACACAGAGCAACAACAATTCAGGGGCAAAAAAATGCAATTTACGTAAACTTGCCTTATCCGAAAGTTAATAATAACAATGATACAGGGTGTTAAACTTTTAATTTGCTTTCGTTTTTTTTAATAATTTTTTAACAAATGACCTAGCGGTCAAAATTTGGGGTCTGGGGTTTCTAGGCGAGAAATTTAAATTTGTCCACGCTTTTAATGTTGCTATAGAGTCGCCAGCTACGGCCTACTCACTTGTTTTAAATGTCGTAACTTTTTTAGGCTTAAAATATTGATTCTTTTAAAAAAATAGGTTTCTATTAATCTCTGCATCAAAATGTATATTTTATTTAAGTCTCTAGGAGCAGCCGTTCTCGAGATAAACGCACGTTAATGGATCTTCAAATTTTTATGGAAAATAAATTTTATCCAATTGTTTTCAAACTTTGCATGGTAGTTCAAACACGCTGATCAAAGGTCTTCAGGCACAAAACCGAAAACGCCAACCCCCCAAAATCACCCTCAAAGGTCACTGGGGATTTGGGGACTTTTGAGGGTGATTTTGGGGGGGTTGGAAGCGTTTTCGGGTTTTGTGCCCTGGAAGTCCTTTGATCAGCGTGTTTAGAACTATCACTATGCAAAGTTTAAAAACAATTGGATAAAATTATTTCTAAAATAAAGATCCTTTAAAGTGCTATCTGGAGAACGGCTGCTCCTAGAGATTTAAATAAAGTATATTTTTGATGCAGATGATATATAACTTATTTTTCAATAAACGGTCAATATTCTAAGCCTAAAAAAGTTGACATTTAAACAATGAGGTAGGCCGTAGCACTCCTCTAAGCAAAATCAAAGCGTGTACAGTTAAATTTCTCTCAAACTCCCAGATCCCAAATTGTACCGCTAGGTCAGTTGGTAAAGAATTGTTAGAAAAACGAAGCAAATTAAAGTTTAACACCCTGTATCTTTGTTATTATTAACTTTCGGATAAGGCAAGTTTACGTAAATTGCATTATTTGCTGTTGCTCTGTGTCCCATTACTTTTGGGACACCCTGTAGATCACCACACTCACAGGGTATTTGATAAACTACTTCTTTTCTCGCATTCAAAGTACTCGGTTTTGTTTTAGTAAGAAAACTTCTGAGGGTGTTGCGGATAGAAAATGCTGTTTTGATGTGGTATTTCCTTGCTTTTCTTCTTATTTTTCCAGAAGTTCCTCGCATGTAAGGTACAGTAAGGATCTTCATTTCTTGTTGTTGATTTGTAAGTATCATCTTACACCCCTCCCACGGCCACGACATGATTTTACGCAGCCGTCAGATATCGTGTTCATCGCGCACCGTGCTAATAACCGAAAAATAAGAAAATACTGTTTTAATTTTCGTAAATTCAAACTGTAGGGAATTCTTATGGTTCCATGGATAGAAACGACGGTTATCAGGTAGGCATTTGTTTTTCCTGAAGAGTTAGTTCGTCCTGTCAAGTAAACGCAAGTACTTTTCGCACAGAAAAATGTATTAAAACATTTCGATAAGGGATTCCGAAAGTGTCATCAAGAATCATTAATTATTGTCGGAAAAGTTGCGATCGAAACATGAGAAACAATACAACCAGTTTTTTACAGGGTGTGATGGTCTAAGCGTGAAAAGTTAATGCAGTAAAAAGTGATTTTAGCCTATTTTGGAAATTAAAATCATGGATTGTTTTAATGAAATATAAAAACTTTATTAATAATTTTTATAATAAACAGTAGTAGGAATTTTTGTCGAAAACTTATATATTTTAAGATTTTTGTAGTTTAGATGTATGGTTATATTACCTTACACTTATAAATAATAGGCTTACACTTATAAATGCTGAAGAATATTTAGTTTTTGTGATTTTTTTGTTTAGGGTGAAAGCAAATCTCTGTTTAAAACTTTTAAAGTGTAAAATATTCTTGTTCTGGTAAACAAAGATGCAAAATAAGTTTTGGGGAAGTTTTTACAAGGATTGTGGAAAGGCAGTTCTAACATTTTTTTCCTTATTTTTGTGCCAACATTTGGCAAAATGGCAAAATCTTTAAAATGGCGGACAAATAGACTTTCGCAGGATCCAAAAAACTCAAAGAAAGCTTAATCTGGGGACCTGAGGTTGCCAAACACATCCTTTGCAGCATTCTGGCATGCTCTAAAATGTGTATACAGTGCATCATCAAACAGTTCTTGAGTCTTCTTTGAATACGACTGACAAATTTCACAGGAATGTTTTGCTAAACATTTTACCTTTATTTTGAGATCGTACAATAGGTACCTACTTTAATCCTTCTTTATGTAAAAATCTACTCACAATGTTTCATCTTTTGGAAAGCTAAAATATCCTAAAGCTGGATTGGCTTTCTTGTAACTTTTGCAGACAAAACAACGCACAACCATGGTTTTTAACAATGAAACCTGAAAACACTAGTCACCTTTTCACAAATTAATTGTAAAAAAATCTAACACACTTAAAAAAATCACTTGAAATCACCGAAAAATAAATAACGCTTTCAACCTTCAAACAATTCAATTCACCAGCTGACCTGACGATCAAAAATAAATAAAAAAATCGATAGACCAGCCCTGATTGGTGCGTTCACTTCCTGATTCAATCAGGTGCGGCATCTGTTCATCTCTCTCTGTTGTGGTAAAACTGTCGTAACAGAAAGAGACAAAACCAGACCGGATTGGTTATTATAAATAAAAGAAGACGTCCTCATATAAATTGGCAGGTTGAGCATGCCCAGAATATGAGGAAAGTGTTCCTATTGGTTGAATTCTATGGCTTCAAAACAGGTGGAGAGTTAAATAACTGATTCGTTGTACGGTATAAATTGTGGTAAAGGTAATTAGAAAAAAGCTATTAAATTTTTTAAAATTTAATACGATATTTATATTAATAAAACAATAACAACATTGCTTTATTGTTATATAAGATTATTTGTTCCATCAACAAAGTAAAATAAAATAACACTATGATAATAATTAAAAATATATATGATATTATGAGGAAAACAGACAATATAATGGTTCTATGCAATAAGCCTATTTTAAATTACCCCGAAAGTAGCTAGACAACACATAATAAGCATTTTCTAACAATGGACGGACCATTTGAAATTATGAAAACTACCTATATTTTTAATGCTAGTAAAAGGCTAAACATGTTTTTTGAGTTTTAAATCAAAGATTTTTTTATTAAAGTAGAACATGAACTTGAAAGATAAAATTGAGAATTTCGTCTAGTATTGTGCAAAGAATTGTTAGTATTTTTAAACCAATATTTTTTGTACATTAAAGATGCTGTTTTTAAAATATATTTGGACCTAGCTTTACAAACATATCGAATTGGTCTCTTTTGACAGAAAACACTGAATACTACAGATACTGATTAAAATTTCCCCCAAAAAAATGCCATATCTTTTAATATATTTAATTAAAGCAAAATAAATACATTAAAAAATGGAAAATTCTTTTTACTTAGTATTCTGATAGCATAACACCTAGATGCAAGTTTACTACAAATTTTTTCTATATATTCTTTGAAGTTCAGTTTAATATCGACATAAATTTCTAGGAATATAGTACATGAAGAGGATTTTATAATTTAAAAATATGTTATTCAGTACACATTTGAGTGTTAGGATATAAGTTTTAGTTAAATTAAAAGAAAGCAAGTAACAGTACACACCATGATTTGATTTTTAAAATATCATTTTCAATTGTACCATATAAAGAATTTGTATTTTTGTTATTTCATAAAATAGTTGTTTCATCCGCAAACATTGTTAAATTTCTGTTTATATCAAGTAAAGCCAAACCATTTACAGTAGAACGTGGAACGTTTTTCGCGAGGTTTTACATATTTACACTTTTTTTAAGAGACGTTTCTTTACATAAACAATTCTTCTTGCAATTAATTGCCTATTTTCTGATTTTTTTTGACGGTATTCAATTCCGCAGCTCTTATGTATCAGCCTCCTCTGCGTAAAAATGACGTTTTTCTCTTTACTTTTTACTTAATTTGGGGTTTTCATTTCTAATTAAAAAATAATTGTTCATACCACAAAACTAAGCTGAATATCCATTTTAAGAACACACATATTTTTTTAAACAGCACTTTTCATATTGCTTGAAGAATAGAAAGTCTCCGATTATAAAAAAAAGAAACAGCTGTGAACTGTGGTTTGTAATACGTTTACTTGGCGGCCTAATGACGTCCTCATATTTATACCAGAATTTTCTTCCGCAATTTCCAAAATTCTTTGCTCTTGTTCCACAGGTATGTACCTCCCAGGATTTCTTGGTTGCACACATCCGGTTTCCAAAACGCTTTGGTACCGTTGTGGATATCTTTCACGGTAAATTTGAGCTGCTAGATTAGCATTTTTGTTTGCCTTGCCGTAAACTAATAACATTTCGGCATATTCGTAACTGCACAAAACACGACTCACTTGATGGACTCCACGCTACAGATAGCGCTGTTGCCAATTGTTTTTTTTTACGGGGTAAAGCATTATTTTTTATTTTAGACTAAAACATTTAAAACTTAGTTTTTTTTTATCTTGGGACAGTCCACGAAGGCTGATGCCTAAGTACTAACGTACCGTGGGTGTCTTCAGTGTGGTGAGAGGGAGTTTGTTCACATGGGACTTAAATTTTTGGAGATTGGAGGGAAGGAAAAACTTCTGCGGGCAGCAGGTTCCATAGTCTTGACACTCTAGGGATAAATGAACGAAGAAAGCGGGAAGTTCGGGACCTCTCAACTGAACTGTAAAGGTGCATAAAAGTTGCACTACGTGTTGCTCTGTTGGGAGCTGCCAGAGAAGGAATTATACTGGCCAACTGCTCTGAGCAGAAGCCGTAAAATACCTATAGAAGAGCGACAGATCCTCTACAGCTCGACGGTGGGCAAAAGTGGAAGCCTTTCTGTGAGCGTTGGATCATTAATAAGACGAACGGCTCTTCTTGAATGGAGTCCAGAATGCTAAGTGTTGTAGGGACGCCATTCCCCAGACATAAGAACAATATTTTAAAGAGGGTCTGATTTGGGATACATACAGAGTGTACAGATTGGAAGAAGAGAAATATTTTCTGGCTCGGAAGAGAAATCCAATCTTTCTTGAAGCTGCCGAAGCTATGGATAAAATGTGTTTGTGCCAGTTGAGGTTATTCTCAAAAGTAACGCCGACAAGATTAACGACTCTTTGTTCTGCAGAACTTGGTCGCTCATATGTAAGGGATGAGCATTTGCAGACTTTTCGCGACAGCGAACATGACTGTGTTTTCGAGGCATTAAACTGAACAAGATTTTTGGCGCCCCAATCCAAGATAAGTTTGAGGTCTTGTGAAAGAGATATCTGCATTGACCTGCGCTTGTTTTCGAAATCAGGATTACACGGTGGCTTAAGAAATTGAATACTATAGTGGAGGGTACTATCGTCAGCAAAACTATGAATGGGATTGATTGTGGAAGAGAGAAGATCGTTAATGTGTAAAAGAAACAGCGTGGGTGCCAGCACTGAGCCCTGGGGTACCCCAGCATTAATTTGGTAGAAGGTGGAAGAATGACCATCTACAATAACTTATATACGTTGATTACAAAGGACATTGAAGACTTAAGAGCAAAGCTTAGGTGAAAGACCGTAAGAAGGAAGTTTGTTAAGAAGTCCATCATCATGCCAGACCTGATCGAAAGCTTTGGATATGTCAAGAGCAACGATCTGGGATTCACCAAGAAACTCAAGGGACTTGTTCCAGTTGTGTGAGACAAAGGAAAGAAGATCAGCTGTGGATCTACTGTGACGAAATCCATATTGTCTATCATGTAAGATCTTATGTTTTTCCAGATACTTTAAGATTTGGGAATTAATGAATTTTCCATTACTTTGCAAACAACTGAAAGAAGAGATATAGGTCTATAGTTGGAAGGGAGACTTTTGGATCCTTTTTTGGGGACAGGTTGCACACGTGCAGCTTTCCAACTCTCCGGGAAAATGCCTGTGTCGTGTAGTGTATTTCATTAGCAAATTAATCTACAGATTAGCGATTAAGACAAAAATTGCCAATTATTTAACGTTTTAAAATAAGTGCATCCAATGTTTGTAACATTGATATCGTTTAGACAAAGATCTGTCAAGTTTTGACACATATGTCATATGAACTTTTTGACTTGTTTTGAATTCCACTATCAACAATTAAAATCGTAAGCATCAGACTTTTTACAGCCTGTATAATAAAAATTATTTAGGTCCAAGACTATAACAAATGTTATTTTTAATATGTTGCAGAGTCAGATAAAAAAAGAGTAACTTTATTGCCAAAACGGCCAAATTACAATGTGTATTATTAGAGATACATGTGCGTGTGTTATTGCGCTGCCTTGATTGTAATCCATTATTATTTGGCATGACAATTAATTTAATAAAACCCGATAATACGTTTTCACAATGAAAACAAAAACGGGATTTGATTGAAGCTTGTTTTCGGACCGGAGCGAAATTAATTTAGATAATTTAGTTCGGAATTAATGTAAAAATCGTGTCGATCGTTCGGCAGCGTTTTGATTTAAATTTAAAATGTTATTTTTGTTTCTGTTTTAACAAATTATATTGCGTTTTGTAAAAGGCAACTGAGCTTTATGTTTAAACATTGTTTTTTTTGTTTTGTTGGATAATTTTTAGTCTAAAAAGGTCGTAATTATAGCCCAGGAAACGAACTATTTTTCCTCGTAAATTTTACAAAATGCATAGAATAACTTGGAATTTTGGCCGCACGAAGGGAATAGTCCAAGGATCAAAATCTATGTCATACCGAAGGGCGCTTTACCTTTACCTGGGGGTGGTTGCCAAACCATCTCGTGGGTGAATTTCTTTTTTTAATTTTGACCACAGGAATCGATAGAAAAATGATTTCTAAGCAAAAAATGTTTTATGCATTTTTTTCGTCAATAAAATCAACGTTTTTAATCGGTTTTTTGCAAATAACTCGATTAGTATGCATTTTATCAAAAAACTGTAAATTACAAAATTGAAGCTTTTAAAAAAACGAATAAAATGTTTCTTTCTTGTAATTGCTGTGGGACCAATACAAACCAAGTTGTGGTTTGTTAAAGGTTAGCTGTTATTCATCAAACACAAAATTTCAGAAATCAAAGGCAAATAACGCAAAATCTACGGATTTTTCGAGAAAAACTAATAATAACTTTTTTAAAGCATTTGCAAAGACCCTTCTTTTTTAAAAAAAAGGTATGTATCATTAAAGTTGAGTGAGTTATGATTAAAATAAGGTTAGACCAAAATTTTCGAAAATAACTTCCTACTTACCACCCTAATTAAAATGAGTCCTAGCCCTTTTTAAGTTCTTTTTATTTAGGTATCATAAATACATTCTAAAATGGAGCTGCAAGTGAAAATCAAATTTCAGAATTTTAATAAAAAATGACTTTTCTTGAAAATAACTTGAAAAATAAGGGAGATACGTAAAAAGTATTTGGGTATCAAATTGTAGCTTTTTAAATTAAATTTACTGTAAGAAAGAAATTAAATAAGATATAAACGTTTAAACTCACCCCTATAAAAAGGTAAGGGTTTAAAACACTTTTAATATATAGGACCTTATAGCTCCTAAAGAAACCAACAAAATGGTTTTTTAAATAATTTTTTATCACAAAAACTAAAGGAGTTTTGCTTAAAAAACAATTTTCTGGAGCGTTCTAAAAGCGATTCAATACATTTTTTAACAAAAACCGCGGTTTTGTACTATTTTTGGCATTGTAATATTGTAAGGGGTGAATTTTTGAAAATTAAAAAATTACAAAATTAAATTAGTAATATTTTTGAGCAGTCACATTTCTTAATTACAACTTCGTGACAATATGTTACGATATAACACATAATTTTTCTAGGGTTAACATTTTTTTAAATTAAATTATAATAAGGGTGGATTTTTAAGGGTTAATATATTAAATAATGTTTCAAAGAATTAAATACTTATTTTTTTATTTTTATGAGCCCAATTTTTTATGCGACTTAAGCTTTAATATCAAATTTTTAAAAGTTTTTGCAATAAGGGGTAGCTTTCTCCCTAAAAATAAAAATATACCTTCAGCAAAATGAAGATTTAAAAAAGGAGGGTAAGTTAAGCTTAATTCTAAATTTTAATTCAAAACACTGTGATTGTGAATTTTTGGGGTAAATATTTAATTTAATCATTTTTTCAATTTAATCAACCCGATTTTTAAGAGCTGAAATATTTTAAATAATGTTTCAAAGAAACCAAATACTACCTTTTCAACTTATTCAAGTTCAATTTTACTCAACTTAAGCTTTAATGAATAGTTTTATAGGTTTTAGCAATAAAGAGTAGTTTTTACCCCTAAAAAATAAAGAGCGCCCATGGGTATAATATAGATTTGAAAGAGGAGGGTAAGTTAAGCTTAATTCCAATTTTTTATACAAATCTATGCATTTTGAAAAAATTGCCAGGTTTTGCACTTTTTAAGCTTCGTTTTTTTGGACTAATAGGAGTGAGTAGAAATCTTTGCATATATTTTTTTATTGATTAAAAATAACCTACTAAATTTTATATCAGAGTTACACACAGGTAAAATTTAGATATAAAACTGACGCGAACACGGTGTCTACGTCACAAGCTGCTAACCGCACATATTCACAATGCCTGCTCGACAGAGGCCACCCGGAGGAGTAAATTTACGCAAAGGTTGAGTAGGCTAAAGCCTAGGGCGGCAATGTAAAAAAATGTAATCGTAAATTATTTTTAAAGTATTTAACGAATAGATAAAAAAAAATTTCTGCTAAATTCACTTTACTTTTATAAGAATTACTAGCTTAGTTTACATTTTTTTAATGCTAAATATTTCGTTTCGATTTCCAAAAAATATTGACATATTAGAGCGGCAAATATACAGTGACCGCCTGGATTTTTTTTTATTATGGCGTTTAGAAAAAAAATCGTTTTCGCCGATCATCTATGCATCACTTAAAACCTCAAAAACAATTGAACGATCCCGATTGTCATTTGTTATTTGGCAGTAAATTTGAATTTTGTTAGGGCGGTTGACCGAAATTCCTCTTATTTGTCAAAATATCGAAAAATTTTAAGAGGATAAGTTGTTCAGAATTTAATTCTATGTCTATGTGTAAAATTTTGAGCCATTTAGATAAAAACAAAAATTTCGACATTTTTTTCTACCAAAATATTTTTGTTTTAAAAATTTTTCTTTACCATTTAGAAATAGGTTTTCCAGACCTAAACTAATGTTTTGAAGCATTTTTTTTTTACTTTAGTAAGTAGGTCCTTTTTTCCGTAGAAAATTAAAAATAATTATTACATTGAAAATTTTGAACCTACTCTTTCCAACCAATCAGAAGCTTTTATTTACAATCATCTCCATGGCAACGACAAAAATTGCCGGAAATATTCATCCACTAGCACTTCCGGCGAAATTACACTGAAATTTCCTGTCACATTTGAAACGTCAAAATATTCAAAATAATGACGCGGGAATTACAGTGCCTTATTTATGTAAAATTATTACCATTTTTTTACTTAAAAAGCATATTAATGTGAATATTTTTTGCTTATAAAAATAAAAATTTATGCAAATTTGATTTGTCAAATGTTTAAAAAATTATTTATTACATTAATACTAAATAAGAAATTTAATAACAAATGTTTGTAACTAAATTTAAGTGATCTTCAAATTCTAACAAAAAGTTTTCTCGTTTTAATGGAGAATAAATAGGACTTAAAACTGAAATTTGCTCTGGAATATTGTAAATGTCTATGTTTAGTAAAATATATAAAATATTTAGACACAAGTTTATTTAATTTGAATTTAGATATTTTATTAAATTTACTTGAAGATTTTACTAGATATTCTTGAATTCTTGTAAACAGTTTTTCATCCGTGGTTTCTTCGTAGTTAAGATCTTCAATGCATTTTGATAAATAGGGAAGCTGACGATGGTATTTTTTAATGTCTGAATATTCTTTGCACAAACTACACAATCCGTTTTTTTGTTAAGTCTAAAGCCATTTTATACTATACACTAGGTATACTTTTTCTGTTGTCGATTCAGTTTTTTAATAATTAGATAGTACCTAATAATCTATTTTTACGTAGTTGAATTTTGTAAGTCTAGCGCCATTACTACGTTTTTTTTTACATTTCATGGCCGCTAGACGTTTTTAACGCATCAGCGAAACAAGACATAGATAGGGCTTACTTCAGACTAATAATCAAAAGTAACTGATGTTCCACTAATATTAGTAGATTAAAGTTAATAAAAGATGGAAATAAGATGCTTTAAATTATTTATAAAGATTCTATCAACTAAAGTTAGAAATTTGCATTTTATTTTACTAAGAAAAAGCTTCATTTTGTTAAGCATAAAATCTTGAAGTAGAATTTATATTTTTTTCGAAATTTATACTGGGTTCAAAATTTTCTTACCGAATATCCCACGAGCTTAAATTACTTACGGAAATTTTTTTTTCGGTCACGAATATTTTAAGAAAATTATTCGTGACCTCAAAAAATTTCCGGATAATTTAGCACTAGGGATATATAAGTGAATATTTGCAATTCCGAGTTACGGTATTTAAAAATGCCTATGCGACAACCGGGGTTTTCGAAAAATACCATTTCTTTAAATTTTCTTTGGAAATAGGACTAACTTACCAAAGTAAAAAAAATGTGCCAAAACATTAGTTTAGGTCTGGAAAACCTGTTTTTAAATGGTAAAGAAAAAATTTTCAACCAAAAATATTTTTATGGAAAAAAATGTCCAAATTTTTGTTTTTATCCAAATGGCTCAAAATTTTACACAAAGCCATAGAATTAAATTCTTACCTAACAAAATTCAAATTTACTGCCAAATAACAAATGACAATCGGGATTGTCCAATTGTTTCTGAGGTTTTAAGTAATGGAAAGTTAATCTGCGAAATCGAATTTTTTCTAAACGTCATAATAAAAAAAAATCCATATGTCGCATACTTTCTGGCGGTTACTGTATAGTAGCCTATGGGCGTCAAAAAATTGGGAAAATCGATTTTAATTTTTTGTACGCTCATGCAACTGAGTAGGGGCAACGGTCATTAAAACTATCATAAATTCGTCAGTTGTGCTTGGATTGACCTCATTGAATACAATATTCTTGAGATGATATACATTCACAATATTAAATTAAAAAAACGAAAAAAAAATTTTAGACTTTACCCTTCCCATCTTAATGTGTTATGTGCCGAAACTGTTTAGTAAAATGAGTTTTACCCTATGTTATGTTACAAGTGTACCCAATAAATGAAACATTCTGTATATTATTTTGTTAACAACTGAAATATTTCAAAATAAAATAGAAAGAAGAAACGAGTCGATGCAGACTAGCTTAATAAGATATGCGATAAAAAGCTATTTACATAAGTAAACTGTTTTGCGAAAAGATAAAGGAATATTTATGGAGGAAAAGCTCCCGTTGATAACAAGATCGCAGATATGATACAAATTCTAAAATTAAATTGTGTGGAAAATTATGGACGTCAGTTTTGTTGTACCGTTATAATAATGAAGTTGTATGCATTTTTTTCCTTTATTATTTTTTGTTATGGTTTTGATATTAATGACATTTTCTTAAAAAAGCTTTGATAATCATTACCCTAGTTGTTAAAGTAAGCAATGGAGTTGACAATGGGTTAAATTTAACAAAGAGTGTAAAATGAAAAAAAATTGACAATATAGCACATTTCAAGGCAACTGAATGGCAATAAATAATTAAGTTTGTAATTTTGCTTTAAAAATCAATCTAACATATTAAAAAAAATTAATAACCTTGCACAGAATATGAAAAAAATAGGTTTGGCACTCTAAAAAAGTTATTTTATATATTTTCTTCAAAAACAAGCAGTACAATAGATAGCTCAAATGACCAATACTGCAAAACTTCTTTAAATTTGGTTTTTTAATAGATTATTTAATATGATTTATGCTTATTACATTTTATTAATAAATTCACTGATGCAATAGCCACAACTTTAATTTTTACTTTAAATGAAATAAGACGTTTATTACTTTCAGCAGAACAAGCACAACTTGTGTTAAATAATGTTTTCTTTAACATTTTTCTACTCTACTACTTACGACATCCATACTTTTTATTAGAAACGTAGTAACAAATATTGACCTAACATCCTAACTTCCGAAAATCTAAAATGCGATAGACAAAATACTAAAACAAATACGCCGACTATACGCACGTAGAGTAAGAGAAAAAAGTTACTCTTATTTTAGATTATATATCCCCGCTCGGCATGCTCATTGGTCGGCATGGTATATACCATTCATCGCCGACTACTGCAGACACCACAAAAAATTAAAACTTTCTGAATAAACAAAGTGTAGGAGTTTATAAGAAACCTGAGCTAGAGAAAATGCTGTACTCTTATTCGGTTTTCTCTCTTACGCACATTGTTTGCAGGATCAAGTTGCAGACTGCCTCTAGCAGTACATGCTCGAAGGTAGCGATGGATAATCTGAGTAGCTTTCTAGTCTTAGAATATGGTCTGCTCCAAAAAGTTTAACAATAAAAAATGGTAATTAATGTGCATGGCACTTTTTATCACGGGAACAGTGTAAAAACGCTCTTGAGCTACTTCAAACCCTATAAATGATTGACTAGAAAGTTACTCTGGCGTGCGTGCAAAAATAATTTTATGTATATGCGTTGTTTCTAAAATCAAGAACACACTTTTATTGTAATACAAAATTTTTAAATCAAGTTTGACTTGGATTTCGAACAAGGCATTGGGGCGAATACACCACAGCGGGTCCCCAACGGTTTTTTTTTAGTACCGCATGTTATAGCTTTGGACATGATTTAGCCTAAGAAACAGAAGACATTTTCTATTTTAATTTCGTCAATTTATACATACATAAATACACAAATAAGCATAAAATTATTTTAATTATTTTGTTAAAAAATAAATAATAAATGTATAATAATAAATAGTAGTAAGTAATAAAATTCTTGAAAATAAATAGTTTAACTAATATTTATTAAATTAAAACAGCAATTGTCTAAGAAAATGAAGCAAATATTTTATTTTCTCTAGATAAAATACTACCTATAATTAGAAAACCAAATTTAAAAAAGTTTTGCAGCAATTTTTCGTACTGCTTGTTTTTGAGTAAAATATATAAAATAACTTTGTTAGAGTGCCAAACCCTTTTTTTCATATTCTGTGCAAGGTAATTATTTTTTTATATGTTTAATTAAACGCAAAATCCCGAACTAAATAATTCCTTTGACAAATAGTAAACATTTAAAAAGTTATGTCCTGTTGCCAAGAGTTTTTATTTTTACCTCTTTGTTAGATTTAAAATTAAAATAATTTTTAATTTTATTTAAATTAGTTAAATTTTGTACGAATACTTTAATCTTAAAGACGGTGGTAGGCTTTCCACTAAAACGTAGATAAGAATTTTGATTTCTGAGGTTTATTTGGGAATTAAAAAAAATGGCGTGTTTCGCACATTAAAAGGTTTAGAAAAATATAGCTAGAGAGTATAAGTAAAAAATAAATGTTAAAAAAATGATTTAACAAAACCAAAACGTTAAATAGATTTGTTTGTCATTACCAAAAAATATTTGTTCAAATAAATTCCATTTTTACTTCATTCAAATGAATTCTTTGTTCAGTGTATCTTGAGAACACAAAATTTACTCTAAAGAGACGAAAACAAAATACATTACTGGTAACTTCAAAAAACGTTAAGATAATGAATACAAAAAATGTCAGAAAAAATATGGCTCCAACATAACCTTTTAAACACTTTATACATAAACATTAAATTACGAAACAGCAGAAATAAAAAGAGCCTTATTCCGGTTGTCTGAAAAGTTTTGTGTAAACCCGTAGTTAAAATTATGTTTGCTGCCCTACTGACGTTGTTGCACCCCTTGCCGCCGACTTGGTCTGTAAACTTTATAGGTGCGGTCTGAAATCGGCCTCTGTAACCCTTTATTTGCAAACAATATTTGAGCAAATAGTGCGCCCCAACACCATCCATAATTACTTTTTTACAATTTCCCCACTGGTATTGTCACATATACCGCATAGATTTTGTAATTGGTAAATTAAATTACTTTAAAAATAATTTGTATTCAAACTTCTTTTTCGTCAGACACATAAAGATTTTTTGTCCATATACTTGTCAACGTATTTATAAAAAAATTTTGAAACTTTAAAAACAATGATTTTATCAAGATTTTCGAAAAATCAATTTCTTGACTTTTGACTAAAAATTTGAAGCTTATGCATTAATTTTATATTTTGTTCTTCTTGCGCATTAAAAAGAAAATAATTTTTAAAAAATTAAAAATATCAATTTTAAAATTTTTCAGTTTTCGTTAAAATATTTTTTTTCGAAAAATTAACATTTTTGAAAAAAAAATTGTTCCGGTTAGTGCTGGTTAGTTTTATTTTGATGTTCTACTCGTCATCGGATTTAAAATTTTGAATTTTCTTAAATATTGTAAAAATCGTAAAACTTGAGTCATCAAATTTTTTATTAAATTGTTCGTCATTTGATGTACAACAAGAAAAAAATATAAATATTGCGAAATATTATCGTATGACCCTCAAATATGCGGTCAAAATAAAAAAAAAATAATTTTGAAATTTTCAATTGCAAAGATCATTATAAATCGGTTGTTTTACGATCATTAAACAATTTTTATCATAAATCCAATGGAAAGTAAAATAAAATAAAAAAAACACTTCCCAATTTTTTGATTTTTTATGGCCAAAAAAAAACAGTGGAGTCCTACTTCTATATAATTACCTAAATTTATTTAAGTTTCATTAAAACTTTGTAGTCATTTCATATCTTTATCTATAAATAATTTAAATTAAAAGAAACAGTATAATTATATTGGAAAAACTATTTTAATATAAATTTTCTTACACAATCTTTCAAATAAAACGACCAAAAATAAATAATCATTTATTCTTTAAGAAAATAAACTAAGAACAAGTTTTATGTTTGTAGAAGTTGCAATATGTTTACGATTATTGTTTCTTGCAAAAAGTGACCGCGGCTTTCGCGGGTGGCTATGCGGGGCAGCCCCGTGAGTGCGTGTCGCGGCGTCTTCCCGGCGGTGGCGGCGCCTCCCCGCCGCCGCCTGGGCTTACGTAATTAGGCGGCCCGGCGGCGCTGGGGGTGCGCGCCCGCGCAGCGCCCGCCGCCCCCTGCCCCCGCACCTCCCGTCGCCCCGCGCCTCGACGCGCCGCGCTTTTCTCGCGACCGGCAGTCCCTTGCTATCGCCTGACCGCTTAGCTTGCCCGCCGGAGCTTTCTCAGAAACGTTGTGTCTGTTTCGAGGCGCGCACACATATCCACTCTCTCTCTTGGAAAATTGTCGGTATTCTAAAAAAAAAATCCAATCTCGCACGACGACGACGACACTGCGTAGGCGTACTTGAACATCTGCTGGAAAACTGCCCAGGCCGCGAGCCAGTGGAGGGAAACGTGGTGCGAACCTCTTTGACGGGAGCCGGTAGTTTTTGAAAGCTTATTGTGCAAACTGTTTTTTGACTTTTTGGGATTTTTTAAACACTGCTGAAACAGGACAGCCCATTCTCTTCTTCGACCGTCTGCTGGTTTTTCTAATGTGAGTGCTGCATGGACTATGTCACTTTTCTTGAGAGGTTGCATGCGCGCCAAATTAAAATTATAAAATCATACCTTTATTATTTAAAAATCTGATCATCAACGCTGTTTTTTTACTAATTAGGTAAACCCCAAAGAATTTTTTATTAAAAAAAAATATTTAAAAATGTTGGGTAGTTATTTTATTTTCAAAGTTTAAAAACACTTCGATGTAAAAATGTAGCAAGACAAGATGGACTATAAAAATGTGATCTAAGATACCTTTGTTATGTTTTCAATAAATTAAAAAAAAGTCACAAACGTGCTCTATTTTTTAATAAAGCGCATCAAGAAGCGCGTTTTTTTAATTCCCACTTAATAAGGAACAATCTCACAAAAAGATTAATTTTAAGCCGGCTAAACTTTCCGAGAAATTCTAAGAAAATACATTCAAAGTTCCCCTTATTTAAAAAAAAAATTGTCAGCTAGAACAGAAAATTTTGCACGGTTTTAAACGAATTTTTAAATATATTATACGTATTAAAATCGTCTAAATTCATAACGTTGATTTTTTTGTCTAATACTTAAAAAGTGACTAACTTTATCAAAAAGAATATTTTAAAAAATTAATTAAAATTTGTAGAACCTAAATTTAAAATTGTTAGTTGAAAGGCAAACAAAATTTGATCGGTTTCAATCAAGATTTAAATATTAATACCTAATAATAATTCATTTAAACGTAACAAAACGGACACTATCAAAAAGAATACTTTTAAAAATGAATTGAATCTTAAAGGTTTTAAAGTTTAAATTGTTAATTAAATGGCAAATAAAATTTAATCAATAATAAAGGTTTATACCAATATAATAATTCATTTTATATTTTTATTTCGACGCACTTACCAAAAAAAACCAAATCTATAACCAAAATAAAATATAATTTATTAATTTTCTATTAAAATATTACAGATAAAAACACACTTTTACAGAAATCAAAAGCAATTGGCAGTTTTTTCATTTTCTTTTAGACAAAATCTCGAAAAAAACATAGCCTTCGATATTTATCAAAACTATCCAAATTTTTTATCATTAAGATATTTTGCAATTACTCATAATCCAATTGCACATACTAAATATCATGAATATATGTTTTCATTTTTTACGTAACTTAGTCTCAATTAATCGTTTTTCTTTAAACACCAAAAGTGTTGTTTTCAACACGAAATATTATGTGGGAGCAAGAAACCAAAAAAAACTCTTTAAAAGTGGTAATTTTATTCCTATTATGTGACAAATATAGTTATTGTTCCAAATTAAACCTAAACTCATGTGAACTTTTAATTTTATTTATAGTCACTTTATTAAAGTGAAATTAAATTAGTCTATTATCAAATGCGACAAGTAAATGTATGCCATTTAATTATTTCTAGAATTATTCTGGTATACCCTTTTCTCAGAAACAACTTTAGTTCATAAACTAACTAGCTAATTATGATATTTCGCATATTACAGTTAAAATTATATGTTTGTCTAAATAAAAGGTAATTTATTTTATTTTTAAATACTATTGTTTTATAAAAATTATTCCAACTTTTTTAACTCTAGCAATTTCTTTTAATCAATATTTTATATTGAAAAACCTAATATTGTAACTATAAATTGCACTAAAAATATAATAACTCATTTATTTATAAATTTTATCTAAGTGTATAATTAATTAATTTAAAGATATCCTCCCCTGTAATCATAAACATCTTTATTAAAAGAAATATTTTAAACCTATCTCAACATATTTCCTAATATATACAATTAACTTTTTAACTTAAAATTGAGCTTAAAATACACAATCTTTAAAATAACACATTTTAATTTAAAAAATTATTACTTTAATATCGCTCCATATTTGTAAGTAACAACCAAAATACCAGTAGTTGTGAATTAATGTTATTATTTTAAAATTTATCAATATCAAAGAATCGTACAGAAAAAAGAATAAAGTTGTAATTATGCAGACGAATTAAGACAAGTTAAATTAAAGGAACAAATCACAAGAACTATGGCATATACAATATTTACGTGCTTTAATAAATTATTAATACTATTAGAAATAATATGTTGAAAATAAATTTAAGATTTAAGAAAATTTTCAAATATTCCTCCCTTGGCTGCTAGACAATAACCCAGACGTTTATAAAATTGTCTTCTTACATTGGCTAGCTGGTAAATTAAAATTTTATTGCATTCTGCAGGAATAGCATTTTTTAACTTGTCTAGATTAGTGTAATTTTTATCCTTGTATCTTGCTTTTTAAATGGTCTCAGAGGAAAAAGTCATTTGGCGAAATATCAGAAGACCTGGCTGACCAATTCATGGTGTGATGTAGGCCAATAACATCTCAATTAAACGCATAGTGTAAATATTCCCGAACAGCCAGGGTATTTTGGGCCGGGCAGCCATCCATTTGATACCAAACTTCCTGATTTTCCCCGGAGGCATCATTTAAAGTAGGTAAAATTTGTTTTTCGAGTAGTTCCAAATAATATTCTGCATTCAAATACGATTAAGAAAAAATGGTTCAATAATGCTAATGTCCTAAAATCTCCTCCCAAACATTTACTTTTTGTGGATATTGCGTCCTTGTTTTGACAAATCTGTGTTGGTTTTCTTTGCTACAGTAACGGCCGATAAGTGCCTCTTCTTTTTGATTAGCTCTGATTAGTTGGTTCTAGTTCTAGTTCTGTTATTTCTGCTTAGTAGTAACCAGGACTAAAGGGTTACTACTAACCAAAACACACTAAACTGCAAATTGATACAAACAAAATCGACACGATGACGTCAAACAACAGGAGATATTATCCCTCCTACTCGTGATCAAATCTACTGCATTCAAAAGCTTAGATTTTCAGCCGTGTTATCCGTAGAAGACAATTCCAATACGCTTCCCGGGTAATAAATTATAACAAGTTAATAAAATAAAACTATGTGTGTGAAAGAATTTTTTATTACTATTACTTATATCATCTAGAACTAACAATACTATTTTTTCTCCAACCAAGTCAAAATTAATACATTTAGTTATTCAAAATCCATTTTTTTAATACTAGAATTAAAAGTGTTGCTAAGCAATGAGCCCATTTTTGTACGGTATGAGAATTGATAGCTTTTGCACCTCAAAATAGTAGAAAAGTGTCAACATTTTTTGACCGTTGGAGAAAATAGTTATTTACATTACAAGATGCGAAAGTTTACTTTTTGGTGTGAGGTGGTTTTTAACTGGCCGAGGCGAAGCCGAGGCTATTTAAAACCTCCGAACACTTGAAAGGCCTTTCGCATCGTGTAATGTATTATATTTTTTCTGCTACTGTTCTATGTATCGCATAATTTAATAATCATTAACATCATGTTTTAATAGAAATATCAGAGATTTTGAAATTTTACCTGTTAAAAATTAATCCATAGCAACACATTTATTGTTGACATTGTCTGTCATCAGCAGTTGTCAGATTTTGAATTATTGTTAATTTAGTATAAATCCATTCCCATTTTAAAATGTTAAATGAATATGAAAATGGCATCCAAAAGGCAGCTGACCTTGCGTGTGCCTCACTTCTGCCAGACAAATCTAAAGAGAGGTACCATTTAACATATAAATCGTTTTCTAAATGGCTTGCTACAAAAAATGTGGGGGGATTGACGAGAATGTGATGTTGGCGTATTTTTAAGAAAAATCGAGTCTTTATCACCACCAACCCTCTGGTCTGTATATTCCATGCTCAAGTTAACAATTTCCCTAAACAAAAATCAAGATATTTCGGAGTTCAATAAACTAGTTGCTTTTATTAAAAGGAAAAAGATGGTTATGAGGCAAAAGTCAAAAAGTTTTAAAAAAAGAAGAAATCATAAAGTTTTACTTAACCCCCTGATCAAAGTTACTTAGCAATGAAAGTAATAGCCATTATGGGAGTGGCTGGGGACCGGACAGACAAAATAGAGAATGAAGCTAAGGATGTAGAAATAAGAAATGACGTTATAGTAAAAATAGTGGAGTCTAAAAATAAAGTTAAAAGAAATTTAGAACCAACGATGAAGGCTCAGTTCCTTATGCAGATTTCTCAGGAATATATTAAGCTGAGAAAGGAATCTCTAGATGAGCGTTTATTGTATCGTTATGAAGATAAATGTGTTAATCAAGTAATTGGAAAGCACATATTTCAAATGACCAAAGAAATTGCGAAGTTTTTGATGCTTGAAGCATCAGTAACACTGGCCATTCTTTTAGAAGAACGTAACTACGTTCCTTGCCAATGCTTCGGATGTCGATATTTTGGACTTAAAAAGGGATGGAGGTTGGAAGTCTTTTCTGTTGCGGAGGGATATATTGTGAATCCTATAAGGTGGAAATTTCAAAGAAGATTTTACACGAAATTCCTACCAATTTTCCTCTAATGGTAACAGGAAAAATATGAATATTAACGTACTTAAAGGTGATAACGATACCCCAACAACAAATTTATAAACTGTTAATTCAAGTATTATTCCTCCATTTTTTTTTCTAATTGCACAATTACTTTTAATATTAATACCTAACCTAGTTTTTTAAAATATTTTGTCATAGATTATTTTTTTTATAAATAAATCCTAATATTTCCCCAAAATATTTTCTTTTTTACTCTTTTTTTGTCCAGGCGCTGAAAATATTACTTTCGTAGCTAGCAACGCTTAGCAACCAGGTAACACGAAATTTCTTTCGTTATCATTGGCGTTGTGGACCACAAAGTTTTCTTATTTATACAGTAGAGAAAAGATTTTTATTGTATAATAAAGGATGTTTTTTTAAATGTTGAAGTTTCCTATTTGTTCCATTTTTTTAATGCGATAATTTTTTTGGTATTTTAAAAGTTTATGGAAAAGTACTTACATTTTTTATATGAAACATGCTTTCTTTCCTTAAAAATAAAGGCTTCAGATACCACGTAAATACAATCAAAAACCCTGTACACAACACATAAGGTCTGTTCATTATACAGTAATATTTTACACCATTTTGACCCACCTAGCAAATACACCTTTCAAAAAGCGATTGCGTAAAAAAAGAATAAAATAGAGTACATTATTTCTTAATAACAATTAGGCCTAGTAAACTTCCAAAAATTAATATCTTTTTAACAAAGCGTTCAAAAAATTGAGGGTTTTTAAAAATTTCCTAATACTTTGATTTATATTGCATTTGTTTTTAAATAATATGGTAAGAACCGTTTTCTAGATATTCCGAAATGACTTTTATACATGACAGATATTGACAATGTTGGACAATCTCGTTTCACAGAGGATAAAAAAAAATCGTTTTTTTTTGCAGTTAGTTATAAGACACCTTTATTAAGTCTACATTTCATATTCTACCCTTTAAGAGCATTCATCATCAGCTGATCAAATTCAAATCGGAGGTAATAACGAAAAACCCACCGTTTCGTAACCATGACAACAATGTTGCTATGCCAACCGCCAAAACAGTTATTTCTGACCAGGGTCGGTTTTATTTTTTAATGGGTTTTTTTTAAACAACATCTTTCCAATTTAATACGGTTTTAGCGACATTTTTAGTTTATTGAGAAAACTTACCTAGTTTAATTTAAGCTCTATTTTAATATCTGATATTCTATGTTTGTTGGTTTGTTTTTTCCTTTGGGTATTTTAAAAAAGTGCAATTATAGAAAATTTTAGACAAATTATAAATAAATACCAGAATAATATATGTAACAGCAAATTTAAATAAACTTTAAAAAGTTTAATTATTAAAAAATGTTAACAATAATAAAATAATCTCAATAATAATAAAACAGCAAATTTTAATAGACTATAAAAAAGTTTAATTATAAAAAGTTTTAAACCATTATAAAATAATACCACCTAATAATATAAATAACAGCAAATAAACAAAAAACGTGCAACATAAAAGTAAGACAAATTACAAAATACTACCTAATAATATAAATAATATAACAAAAAATAGACTTATTTAACAATATTACATACTTTTCCTTCACGTATAATATTTCTAATCGGCAGTTATATATGGGAAAGATTCATAATATGTTTTAAAAAATTGATTTGCATTAAATATTATAATAAGAAATATCGTTCTGGCTTTACTTTAATAAAATTAAAGTCGCTGTAGAAAAAAATATTGTTTGTAACTCGCGTGCAAATTTTGCAGCGTTTGAGGTTATGGGCTCCCACTTTGCGTGCTTATAGAATGGGTGGACCAACCAAACTCCAAAATTGTAGGTAAATCGCTTCGTTTCAAAATCCCAATAAAGATGGGAGGATGCATGAACCGAATAGTTTGTGCATGCCTTGAGACAGACGTGCGTCCAGATGGTCCGTGGTTACGTCCGTCAAATATGTGCTTTTTTTGTTTTAAACTTTATTTAAAGAAACTTAAATATTCAAAAATTGCAAAAATTAAAAAAATACATTTTAGGAATTTATGATTAAAACTTAGAATTAAATGTTTTTTTTTTTAAATCTTTGCAACCTTTTAATCATTTTAAATAAATGAACCGTAATTTAATTTTTTTTATCTTTTTTTTGATGTTTGTTTTATGTTTGTTGGTATTAAAAAAACTTTGATTCTTAAGTTTTAATGAATAAAGAACGTAAAATGTATTTTTTAATTTCTTCAATTTTTATAAATAAGTTATAAATTTAAACAAAATTTAAAAAAAAAAAAGCAATTTTGAGGGACTGAACCAGGACCGCTGACGCAAGTCTGATTTCTCAGTTAGGCTACTTGCTTATCGCGTTCACGTAAAATATTCGGTAGATAAGCGTTCTCCCATCTTTAACTGGATAATTTGGGGTTTGGTTGGTAAGGTACCTACCCACACTATAACACGCCAAGTGGGAGCCCATAACCTGCCCTATCGAACCGTCCTCTCGTTAGTTGTGGTTAGTGTGGTGAAAAATTAACATTTTTTTAATTTTTTTAAATCTGCTTGTTTTTCGGGCATTTAATAAAAATGTCTTGAAAGGAAAAAATAAAATTTGATAGCTTTTTTGCCAAAATTTGAAAAAATATTGGTTTTATGTTTTTGGAAAAATTTCATCTTTTTTAAATGTTTTTAATTTATTTTTTTTTAAAACATAAAAAAAACGAACAATTTGAAAAAAAAAAATTACAAATTTTAGTTTATTAACTAAAAAGTCAACTTTAAAATTTCAATAAATCGGGCTCGCGACTAGATAGCGGCATAATATAGATTTTTATTTTTGTTTTCTTGACCGTTTTATTAAACTTTTTACGGGGGCTCATTTTTTAAATAAAAATCAAGTTTAATTGACGTTTCGGTTTATTTAGTTAAAACCATCATGAATACAAAAATATTTTTAGATATTCTGGATGAATAAATAAACCGAAACGTCAATTCATTGATTTTTTTTAAAAAAAAACAAACAAAAAGAAAGATTTTTATTTTTTTTTTTTGATGTTTTTTATATATATTTTTAAAATAATAAAAAGAAAAAGAAAAAAATAAAAATAAGAAATACAATGAGAATAAAAGTTATTTTTTAAGATTATTTGCATAAATAACATTTTTGAACTTTCAAAGTTGATTTTTTAATTGAAATATTTTTTTTAATTTTTGCTATCACCAAATGAATTGCCGTAAAAAACAAAGAATAAAAATGATGATCCATCAATTCATCTATTTTTTATCCAAAATCGCCGCTATTTATCCAGGATCGTGGACTGTCCGGCATCACTCTAATAATAAAACCCTAATTATAAAGCTTTCATAACGATAATATCAATTGTAGATAGACATAACCTTTTCTGCCACATTTATTTTCCTTATTTTTGGTCCGTCTTTAAAAATAAAATCACATTAACACACTAAAAATTAAATATTATTCTCATCTGCTAAAAATAGACCGATTCATTTCCCGGCCGGTATCCTATAAGCTTGCTGCGTTGCCAAGATGTATTCATAATCTATGGCTTCGTTTTTCTCCCAAAAATTTATTAACTACGTAATTTAAAAATTGTCAAAAAATAGGGTTTTATTTTAAATTTTACTCTTCATAAATTTGGGGAAAAAAAAATGAGGGAAAGATTTTAAAAAATATAAATATTATACAAAACAAAAACAAAAAAAAAAAAAAATTGGGTACTTCTTAATACCTTTCCCTCCTTGGTGATATAATTGGAACATATTTCCAAAATTTTGTTTAGTTTCGTTCGTTAGTTTTGGTGCCATTCTTTAAAAGTTAGCTTGTAAACAGCAGGTATGAATCCTCTTAACACAACGATTTAGTATTTTTCTTATTTATCCAAAAAAATATTTTGAGAAAAGTGTATATTATTATTAAACTCAATATTTTAAATGTTGACACACAAAGACTTCATTACAATTTAATATAAACATAATATTTGATTTCTCCGAAACTGTTTTATTTGGTTAGATTTTGGGAAACTGCGTTCAATTTACGGAGAAATCAAAACTCGATTTTAGTTAATTAGCTCTCTATTTATCCAAACAATGAAATGCTTTTCAAACGTACGTGAAACATTTGCTTTATTACAGTAGTTAATTTTTGGATTAATTCCCAGGTTTTAATTATTTAAAAAATGTACATGGCAAAATGACATACAGAATTTAATTGGGTATCCAAACGAATTACATGGACTATATTTTTGAAATTTGGACCAAAATTTATTTTAAAGTTGTTATTGTAGAAATTTTTAACAGCAAGACAAACTTTGCGAATATATTTAAATGGTAATGTAATGTTTTTATTTAATTTTATGTTGTGCGAGTCTCTAACTTTAATAAATTAACAACAAATTTTGTGGAAATATTGTGCTAAAAAATAGGGGAAACAAACAATGTCAGTTTTAAAATATTTGGCATTTTAGTATTTGCCAAACTTTGGAATATAGAAATTAAATTTATTGCATTTTATGCTTATAAAATGTACCAAAAACTTTATTCTGACGGCCGAATGATAATGGGCTTAAATTTAGAATGGACTTAGCAACTTAAAAGTTAACAACGGTTTAGAATGTTTAACAAAAATGTCAGATTTTGACAGGTTGCCTACAAAATCATTGAATAACACTGAAATATTTTGTTAAAATTTAAACCGTTGTCTTTTAACAATTGAAGTCCTTTTTCTAAATTTAACAACGTCATTTGGCCGGAAATTTTTGTTTTACATAAAATAAGGGTGGCCGGCCATATTTTGACCCGTTTTAATCAGCTTTGGAACAAATAAAGGTATCAAGATTTTTTGCAGATGCACTTATATTTCTTTAAAGTTTATTCTCGCCTTCACGATTTTATTGTGACATTCCATTAGCTCAAAAACAAAATGGCATTTTCAATTTAGGACAAATATGTTATTTTAAATGGAACACCCTGTATATGTTTCTATATTTTCAAAATTTAATCTTTCCCCTTTAAGAAAATGTAACACAAGCTATGGTTATCTCAAAAAACAACGTATTTATTGACCTTCGAAAAATTGACTGTGTGACCAACAATATTATTTAACAATTAAAATTTGCTTCAATGTTACAAAAAAAAAAAGGATCCCAAAGGTTTAGGTTATTAAAAAAAATACTTACAATAAGGTTACATTACTTTTTAAAAAACACTGTAAATGTTGAAAATGCCTTCCGCCGACTTGACCACTTATTTAAATTCGAAAAAAACTTATTAAAACTATTGACTAAAAATTCTTCGGAATATTTTTATAATTTCGGATATTAATTTATTTTTAATTGCTCTAAATTTTGGGGAAGTGGACTATAACACCTCTTTTCACATATCCCCAAAAAAATCTTGAAAGTCAAATCTGGTGAACGAGGTGGCCAGGAAAAGGGCCTCCTCTTCCAATCCACCAGTTTCCAAAAATTGGCAGAATTTCTTGGTAATGTTGATAATGTATGTAGCCCCATCTTGTTGAAAATAGACTAAATTCAAAGATTTTCTTCTTGCAATTGGGGGAAAAATTTTCCAGATATCAACGTAAGTCAAGAGGTTACAGTTGGTTCATGAAAAAAAATGGCCCATAATTTTTTTGCTTTGACATACCACACCAGACTGTGACTTTTGGGAATCTCTAATTTCGTTATATTGTGGGATTTTCTGTTCCCAAAACCGAGTTATGCTTATTTACTTTTCCATTGAGGTGAAATTGGTTGTCGACATTTTAATTATCCAAAAAATGTATATTGTTCCTTACTAAATTTTGAATTTCGGCAAAATTCCACCCTTTGTGGAAAATCAGTTTCTTTTATTTCTTGTAAATTTGAATTTTTATGGCTTTAATTTAAGTTCTTTTTTCATGATTTCTTGTACTTGTAGTTTTAGGAATATATAACTTGAATTTTTCTTGTTGACAATGTTGGATCTTTCTAGTTTCTCCAAAAACGTTTTATTTAGCAAATTCTCATTGTTTACTAATTTCTTTTTAGGGCTAAAGATCCTGTACCCAAATTTTCTGTACCAGATTTTAATTGAATTTTTGAGGTGGAGCTTTATTAAACATGTTTCTAAATCTTCCTGGGTTTCTTTTACTGATTTGGTTTCGGCAAACATAATAACACATTTTCCTTTTTCGCTTAACGAGAACATTTTGCGCTTCCTAATTAAAATAACTTGTCAAAAATGACCAACAATGGCTGACAATGAGGCTTGTTGCTGTTATGGAAACGAGAAAACTTTGTTTCCACAGGCGACTTTTCAAAAAATCCTTTTAAAATAATATTCCTATTCGACATACAGTCAATTCTTTGGAGGTCAATAAATGCGTTATTTTTTAAGATAACCATAGCTTGTGTTACATTTTTAAAGGGAAATATTAAATTTAAAAATATTGAAACATATACAGGGTGTTCCATTTAAAATAACAAAGTTGTCCTATATCGGAAAATCGGCCATTTTTGTTTTTGACCTAATGGAATGTCACATAAAATGGTAAAGATACGAGAATAAACTTTAAAGAAATATAAGTATATTTGCGAAAACCGCATCTTGATATCTTTATTTGTTCAAAAGTTATTGCGATCAAAATGGGTCAAAATATGGACGGCCACCCTGTATAACTTGGCTTACTCTTATACCGCAAAGGCGACAACACAAAATTAAATGTCTTCGTTTTTTATTTAAAATGATCGTTTTTTACACAAAATAAACCACTATGATCCACTTTTTGTGTAAGTATTTTAACAGAACCGTAAAGGGAACTTAAAGATTATGGTAGGATGTTATTAAAAAAAAAATGCGATTTTTATTAAAGAAAAAACTTTTCAACATTACCAGGAATATTTTGGTCTTAGGGTTATTAAAAAAAGAAATAGAGGCTTTATTACCAATGAATTTGTAAGTAAAAAACATGATAATTTCCCATAGTTCTGAAAAAACACCATAAATAAACTTTTGTAAATCCTTTTTTTAAAAACAAAAATTTTTATTGCTTAAAATTATAACTATCTAGATATTATCGACTAATCATTTTCATTTTTTATTATACTTTATAAAGTAATGTTGTCTTTTTCTTGTAGGTTATTTTTGGTTTTTTATTATAAGCCTGAGCTGTAGATATTTATTTAGTTTCTTTTTTATTTTTATTTCTTTAAAAGCAACATTTTAATAACTTCTTAACAGTATATGACAATATTGAATCTTTAACTTTTTTGTCAAAATTTGTTTTGTCAAGGACCATGGACAAATCCTTAAAAAATTTGTTTTTTAATTTGTGGACATAACAATACAAAGTCGGTGATTTTTTGTCGTAAAATGTGAAATAAAATGGAAAAAAAAGATCAAGGGCGCTTAACTTTACGACCATAGACAGGAAACAATTATTATCAATAATTATAGGATATAAAGACATAATTAAACTAAAAAAAAAATATATGTGAACGAATTTTAATATTCCTAATTTAAGTAAGTAAATATTTAAAATTTAAAGGTTAGTACAAACTTATTATGCTTAAAATCAAGATTATTTTCGATTTGCTCAAGTATGGTGAGCCATGTTGGTTTCGTTAATCTGAATATTTTAAAAAACGTTAGATTATCCATCTTGTCAAAATGGTTTTTTTCTAAAAGTAACAGAGCAAAGTCCAAAGGAATAAAAAAAGATAAAAATAAACCTGAAAATGCCATAAGTAATTAAAATTCACCGTTCGTAAATTCTCTTTGGAAATCTATTTAATATTCCATATATAATATCATAATCCAAACCGCCATCGTTTAAAAACTCGTTTTTTTTATCATTTTTATCATACTAATTATTTGAAATTATAAACACAAAACAAAAAAAAAATTTGTTAAATGTCAACGTCAAATTACTTAAGGGATCAGTAGGTACAGAAAATCCTAAACCTAAAGTTAAGAGATCCATAAGAATAAATTTTAGTTGGTGTAAGAAACTTGCACCAAATTTAAGGGATAGTTAATGTTTGAAAACAACTAAAGTGTCGGAAAAAAGGTTTGGTGCAATCGGGCATAAGTTTTCCATGTGAGCTCGAACGCTGTTAGAACAACCCCGATACGTCACGGTTTTATATCAGTTTGCCATATGAGACCGTGACGTTTCGGTGTTGTTCTTACAGCGTTCGATCTCACCACTGTGTAGTAATAGCTCTAGTTGTAGCAAAACAATCCCTTAAGGCTTAATATTTTAGCCAGTGATCTTCGCGTTGTGCAGTACCTTTGAATCATCCTTATTTCTGGCTCTTCGTGTATACTTTTTTTCAGTTGCTCGACAACATCTAACACTTTGTTAGAGGTTACAGTTTATCCTTGCAGCAATTTCTTTAAACGACATTTCACTCTCTCACAACTAGTGATGGAAAATTTTCGGAAATATATATGTATATTTAAAAATATTTTCGAAAATATATAAGGAACTTTGGAAATATCTGGAAACTAAGAGTACAAAAAAGCAATGGACGACACGAGTGATACTTACGATTTTTTAGTAGTAATTTTCCCTTCTTTTCCCCCCGATAGCAAAAATTTAGATTTTTGACACTTCAAATGGGGTTACTTATACAGGAGTGGAATTGTCATCCAAAAGTTTAAAAGCAAAATACTTTAATATATTTAAAAACTCAATATTAAAACTACAACGACAACAGTGAAATTTCTAAAGAAGTAATTACACACGACCACTAAAAACAAGTTGTGCAACTTGATCCAGAGGCATTTTCCATCGATAAATGATCCACACCTTGAATATTGTATTTAGCATCAATTCCGTCTTCATGGCAGTGCAATTAAACTTCTAAAGCAAGCAATAGAAAGCAATAATCGGTAATTCCCAAGATCGAGATTTTATTTTTTCTACTACTGTATAAATAAGAAAACTTTGTGGTCCTAGCAACGCGAATGATAACGAAAGAGAACCTTCGTGTTACCTGGTTGCTAAGCGTTGCTAGCTACAAAAGTAATATTTTCAGCGCCTGGACAAAAAGTAGAGTAAAAAAGAAAATATGCTTGTGGGAAATATTAGGATTTATTTATAAAAAGTAACTAATTTATGACAAAATATTTTAAAAACTAGGTTAGGTATTAACATTAAAAGTAATTGTGCAGTTTGAGCAATTAGCAAAAGAAATTGGAGGAATAATACTTAAATTAACAGTTTTTAAATTTGTTGTTGGGGTATCGTTATCACGTTTAACTACGTTAATATTCATATTTTCACTGTTACTTCATTAGAGGAAATATTGGTAGGAATTTCTGTGTAAAATCTTCTTTGAAATTTCCACCTTATTACTATAGGATTCAGCAATATATCCCTCCGCAACAGAAGAAGACTTCCAACCTCCATGCCTTTTAAGTCCAAAATATCGACATCCGAAGCATTGGCAAGGAACGTAGTTGACGTTCTTCTAAAAAAATGGCCAGTGTATCTACTGATGTCTTCAAGCTTCAGAAACTTCGCAATTTCTTTAGGTACATTTGAAATGGTGTGCTTTCCAATTACTTGATTAACACATTTACCTCTTTCATAACGATACAATAAACGCTCATCTAGAGCATTCCTTGGTCTCAGCTTAATATATTCCTGTAGAAATCTGACATAAGGAACTGAGCCTTCATCGTTGGTTACTACAAAGTTTCTTTTAATCTTATTTTTAGACTCCACTATTTTTACTATAGCCACGTCATTTTTTATTTCTACATCAAGTAAAAACTTTATGATTTCTTATTTTTTAATTTTTTTTTACTTTTTTGCCTCATAACCATCGTTTTTCCTTTAAATAAAAGCAACTAGTTTCTTGAACTCCAAAATATCTTGATTTTTGTTTACGGAAATTGTTAACTTGAGCATGGAATATACAGACCAGAGGGTTGGTGGTGATAAAGACTCGGATTTTTCTTGAAAATACGCCAACATCACATTCTCGTCAATCCGCCCCACATTTTTGTAGCAAGCCATTCAAAAAACTATTTATATGTTTGATGGTACCTCTCTTTAGATTTGTCTGGCAGAAGTGAGGTACACGCAAGGTCAGCTGCCTTTTGAATGTCATTTTCATATTCATTTAACATTTTAAAATGGGAATGGATTTATACTAAATTAACAATAATTCAAAATCTGACAAGTGCTGATGACAGACAATGTCAACAATAAATGTGTTGCTATGGATTAATTTTTAACAGGTAAAATTTCAAAATCTCTGATATTTCTATTAAAACATGATGTTAATGATTATTAAATTATGCGATACATAGAACAGTAGCAGAAAAAATATAATACATTACACGATGCGAAAGGCCTTTCAAGTGTTCGGAGGTTTTAAATGGCCGAGGCGAAGCCCAACTAACCACAACTAACCACCTCACACCAAAAAGTAAACTTTCGCATCTTGTAATGTAAATAACTATTTCGCAATCGTAAATAATATACGTACTTTTTCAAAAATTATTTTTCCAGTGTAAAAATTGTACTGCACAAAAGTATAAAAAAACATACAGAAATCTTCGTTTTGATGATTTTAAACGCATTTTTATTTTTTTTTGATATTTCCAGAATTTTCAATATTTCCTAGACATGTTCGAAAATTTCCAATGTTTCCAATTAGCGGATGAAACGTAATTTATTTTCAAAATAATTTTTACCAGCTAAGTTTATTTTACAATTTAAACAATTAAGGTAAATATTATGAGATCCCTTCACCCAACCTCATTATTCTAAACAAAAAAGTTAAAATAAACACTTTTAATTCGACTTGAAGTACTGACTGCAAAATTTTAACGAAATTCTTTTGGGGCATTTTAAAGCGAGTTGTTAAAAGTTTTAAGTTGTCGTTTCATAATAAAGTAAAAAATATTTTATTGTGTTTTCTTTTTTAAAAGTGTTAATTGCTCGCTGTAAAACTAATGTCGGTTTTGTCCGAGGTTTTGCGTGGGAACCATTATGGTAAATTTAAACGCGTCGTAAAAATAATAAAAAAGAATATGTAAAGTTTTATTATTTTAAAATTACCTTGGGAGTATCTTATTGCCGTTTATTTGCTTGTGCAATTTTTAAATTAATTTAGTATTTTAATATTTTTTTCTACTACTGTATAAATAAGAAAACTTTGTGGTCCTAGCAACGCGAATGATAACGAAAGAGAACCTTCGTGTTACCTGGTTGCTAAGCGTTGCTAGCTACGAAAGTAATATTTTCAGCGCCTGGACAAAAAAGTAAGAGTAAAAAAGAAAATATGCTTGTTGGAAATATTAGGATTTATTTATAAAATGTAACTAATTTATGACAAAATATTTTAAAAACTAGGTTAGGTATTAACATTAAAAGTAAACGTGCAATTTTGAGCAATTAGCAAAAGAAATTGGAGGAATAATACTTGAATTAACAGTTTTTAAATTTGTTGTTGGGGTATCGTTATCACCTTTAACTACGTTAATATTCATATTTTTCACTGTTACTTCATTAGAGGAAATATTGGTAGAATTTCGTGTAAAATCTTCTTGAAATTTCCACCTTATTACTATAGGATTCAGCAATATACCCCTCCGCAACAGAAGAAGACTTCCAACCTCCATGTCTTTTTAAGTCCAAAATATCGACATCCGAAGCATTGGCAAGGAACGAGGTTGACGTTCTTCTAAAAGAATGGCCAGTGTATCTACTGATGTCTTCAAGTTTCGAAAACTTCGCAATTTCTTTAGGTACATTTGAAATAGTGTGCTTTCCAATTACTTGATTAACACATTTACCTCTTTCATAACGATTCAATAAACGCTCATCTAGAGCATTCCTTGGTCTCAGCTTAATATATTCCTGTAGAAATCTGACATAAGGAACTGAGCCTTCAACGTTGGTTACTACAAAGTTTCTTTTAACTTTATTTTTAGACTCCACTATTTTTACTATAGCCACGTCATTTCTTATTTCTACATCACTTAGCTTCATTCTGTATATTTCGTCTGTCCGGCATGCCCCAGCCACTCCCATAATGGCTATTACTTTCATTGCTAAGTAACTTTGATCAGGCGCGTTAAGTAAAAACTTTATGATTTCTTCTTTTTAAATTTTTTTTACTTTTTGCCTCATAACCATCGTTTTTCCTTTTAATAAAAGCAACTAGTTTCTTGAACTCCGAAATATCTTGATTTTTGTTTACGGAAATTGTTAACTTGAGCATGGAATATACAGACCAGAGGGTTGGTGGTGATAAAGACTCGGATTTTTCTTGAAAATACGCCAACATTACATTCTCGTCAATCCGCCCCACATTTTTTGTAGCAAGCCATTCAGAAAACGATTTATATGTTTGATGGTACCTCTCTTTAGATTTGTCTGGCAGAAGTGAGGCACACGCAAGGTCAGCTTCCTTTTGGATGCCATTTTCATATTCATTTAACATTTTAAAATGGGAATGGATTTATACTAAATTAACAATAATTCAAAATCTGACAAGTGCTGATGACAGACAATCTCAACAATAAATGTGTTGCTATGGATTAATTTTTAACAGGTAAAATTTCAAAATCTCTGATATTTCTATTAAAACATGATGTTAATGATTATTAAATTATGCGACACATAGAACAGTAGCAGAAAAAATATAATACATTACACGATGCGAAAGGCCTTTCAAGTGTTCGGAGGTTTTAAATAGACTCGGCTTCGCCTCGGCCATTTAAAAACCACCTCACATCAAAAAGTAAACTTTCGCATCTTGTAATGTAAATAACTATTTTTCAATTGATAACAAGAAAAATATTTTTATAGCCTACCAAAAAATACGACTGAATATAATTTTAATTAACAAAAAAACTTTTTTAACAACCCTTGATCTTTTGTTTAATTTTCGCATGTAATAATTAAGTAATTAAATTGTAAGTACCTTAAATTTTTACAGAAACATAAACACGTATAATGCTTTATTATAAGAGCTATAATGGTGATGTAATTCGCTGAAATATAATATAAAAGCGGATATTCGCGGGAAACCGCACACGTTTTTGT
Organism: Listronotus oregonensis; assembly: GCA_019359885.1. Classification (NCBI taxonomy): domain Eukaryota; kingdom Metazoa; phylum Arthropoda; class Insecta; order Coleoptera; family Curculionidae; genus Listronotus; species Listronotus oregonensis. The sequence continues at coordinate 127,435 of JAHBCN010001728.1, read as the reverse complement.
GTCAGCGGTTCGGTTTACACTTTCGTTTGAAATATCGAGAATTAAATAGCTAGCTCGAGCATGAAGTATTTTCTGTATAAGAAAATGTTGAGTGGTATTAGTTAATACGCTTTAATAAAACACTTTTTGTGTACTTTTTCTTACGAAAATTATGTTGCCATTTATTTCATGTATAGTGGGACCAATAAAGCCCGCAACATATGGGATTTTTTACTATTAGTTTTTTTTTTCAAAATATGACTTGTAAATTAATTTCTGCTTTGTTTGAGATTTACAAAAGAAATTACTCTAAATTATAAAATTATTGTTATTGCAAGAGTAGATTAGCTTTCTTCAATGTGTATATCGAGGTATATATAAAAAAGTATAATTTTAAAAATGTTATACAGATACATCTTTGTTCTGAAGAAAAACGAGAGTGTTGTATCTAACTTAGTTTTTATTTACAAATAGTTTTGTTTGAATCATAAAAAAATATCTGTAATCATTGACCTAAAAGATATATAAATATATATATATATATATATATATATATATATATATATATATATATATATATATATATATATATATATATATATATATATATATATATTATTTTTAAATTTAAAAAATTTTTATTTTTGCAAATAACTTAAATAACGCAATTCAAGTTTTAAAAACAAATAATTAAAAAAAAAATTATGTCAAAATAAGTTTTGGTTAGTTATGGTTAGTTTTGGTTTGTTTTTGCAAATTGTTCGTTTTGTTTTGTATTTTTCAAAAAAAGATAAAATAGAAATGTTATCCAGAAACATAAAATCTAATATTTTCGCCGCTATGTAGTCGCGAGACCGATTTCTTGAAATTTGAAAGTTGATTTTTTTTAGTTGAGAAACTAACTTTTTTAATATTTTTTCCAATTATTCCATTATTCGTTTTTTATGTATTTTTAAAAAAAAAATCAAAAAGATAAAATAAAAATTTTATCCAAAAACATGAAAACCTATTTTTTTCCCAAATTTTTTAAAAAGGAAAAAGCTATCGAATTCTTTATTTTTTCCTTTTAAGACATTTTTTTTTCAATAATGCACCGCAAAAAAGGGAAAAAATAAATATATATATATATATATATATATATTATTATTATATATATAATATATATAATATATATATATATATATATATAATATATATATAATATAATATATTATTATTATATATATATATATATATATATAATATATATATATATATATATATATATATATATATATATATATATATATAATATATATATATATATATATATATATATATATATATATATATATATATATATATATATATATACATAATAGGTAGATCATATATTTATATACATTAGGTATGGTGTATTTGTTTGGGTATAGGTCTTTGTAGTGATTAAAACGACTATTTTTTTAACATCAGGGGCTCCATCAAAAGATGACTTTATTTAGTCATATCCTAAAAATTATTAAAGAGTTTATAAAATAAATGAACGGGATAAAATCGCACATATATTTTAATTATGGTTAAAAATTGGAAAAACAATACAATTAATAATAACATTTGGACATGCATTTATCATTTTAAAATTTCATAAATTTTAAAAGTTTTGTGTTTAAAATTTTTTATACATACCTTCAGACTCAGACAAGACATATTTACCATCTGGACTTGACGCACTGAAATGTTTAGACTTTTAGCCACTTTAAACTCTTCGACCAAGAATATGACGAAAATTACTTGTCAAGATTTCGAAAAATGTCTTTTTATGAAATTATAGCCATTTTAAATATTAAAATGATACAATATTTTTCGGCAGTCAAATCTTTACTTGGAATTAATAATTTAAATCTAGTCATCCTTGATAAAGACAGAATAGTAAATTTCGAATGTCAAACTCATTCCTAGGTAACTGGATCTCAACCCAATACTCTTTTGGCTTTGGGGTTATCTAAAAAATACGGTTTACCATGTCCTACCCAACAGTGAAGATGATGTTATTGTGTACCCGTGTAGAAAACATTTTTTCGCCGTTTGCATGCATGCATTGAACAAAATGGTGATCATTTTGAAAACTTGCCTTTGTTAATTTGAATGTTATTGTTTTATTTTGTGTTTAGTTAATAAATAATTTAAATTTGAACATTTCGTTTCATTTTTGAAAATTGCTTTATTTTATCATTCGAGTTGGTCATAAGTTTATAAGGCGACATTTTTTAAAATATTGACATAGGTGATTTTTGTCTTATTTTGGATCGTTGAGTCTACCCCCAAATGATGAGGATTTTTTTGGGGACACCCTGTATAGGTATAAAAGTCTAGGCTCAGTAAGAGTGTTCTATATCGAAAATACTTTATCATTTTTTTTATTTGTGGTGTGCAAAAATATAAACGTTTTTAAAAGAAATCATGAAATTAAAAAAATATTTTTTCTGTTACATAATATACTTTTTTATCTCTTGCATTAATATCTCGATATATATTTACTAAATATAGAAACAAGTTTGCAAACTTATCAGAAGATAACGAAACATTAAACAAAGAGCATGTCTTAAATAAATTTGTGACATTTCTTATCTCCCTATATAAACCGGCTATGAATGAGATTAAATGATATATTGAGATGATAAATTTCATTTATCCTAAAATATCTTGTTTAGGTGCGAAATATGCGATAAATTTATTTATAAATTGACTATTTACACCTCGATTTACACGTTAGAAGTAAAATATTTCCATACCAGAAACTGTGTTACGTAAATATAAAGTTGTTTATGTGTTTTTGATAGGTTTATGTACTAAGTGTTTAAAGACAGACACATTTATGTGATACGATGCTACTCTACGCTTCGCTACCCAATGCAATAAATAATCAGAGTACAAATTTTACTTTATAGTATAAAAACGAAGCTAAAAAACTTTGTATATAAATTTGGGATTAAGCTTAACTTACCCTTATCTTTAAAATATATAATATGCCTATGGGAGGTCATTTTTTAGGGGTAAAAACTACTCTTTATCGATAAAATCTATAAAACTATACATTAAAGCTTAAGTTGAGTAAGATATGACCCAAATAAGTTGAAAAGGTAGTATTTTCTTTCTTTGAAACATTAATTGAAATATTTTAGCTCTTAAAAATCAATCCCTTTTATGATTTATTAAAAAAATATATTTACCCTAAAAGATACATATATTTCATTACAGTGTTTTACATAAAAATTTGAAATTAGCTTAACTAAGCCACCTCTTCAAAATCTCCGATATGCTAAAAGTAGCTTTTTATTTTTTAGGGGTGTAAACTACCCCTTATTGCAAAAACCTTCAAAACTTTCATATTAAAGCTTATGTCACATAAAAGTAGGCTCAAATAAATTAAAAAATAAGTATTTAAATTTTGAAAAAATAATTTAATATATTTTAACTCTTGAAAATTAACACTTATTATGATTTAATAAAAAAAATGTTTACCTTAGAAAAATTAACATATTGTCACAGAGTTGTATTACTAATTTAATTTTGTAATTTTTTAATCCTTAAAAATTCACCCCTTACAATATTACAATGCAAAAAAAAGTACAAAACCGCGAATTTTTTTAAAAAATGCATTGAATTGCTTTTAGATTGCAGCATAACTTCTTCAGTTTTTATAATAAAAAGTTCTTTAAAAAAACCACTTTGTTGGTTTTTTCAAGGGCTATAAGATCCTATATATTAAAACTGTGTAAAACCCTTTACTTTTTTAAAGGGGTAAGTTTAAAGGGCTGAAACCAGGTAGTGCTCGCCTATACACATGCGTTTTAAACGTTTATATCTTATTTAATTTCCTTTATACAGTAAATTAAAAAGAGCAAAATGTTTGTAATTTAAAAAGCTACAATTTGATACCCTAGTAATTTTTACGTATACCCCTTAGTTTTCGAGTTATTTAAAAGAAACGGTCATCTTTTATTAAAATTCTAAAATTTGATTTTCACTTGCTGCTCTATTTTTTTCAAAATTTAGCAATTTTAGTCGGTTATTATTTTAAAATGTATTTTTGATATATAGATAAATAGAAAAAAAAGGACTACGACTCATCTAATTATGGTGGTAATTAGGGGGTTGTTTTCGAAGATTTTTGCACTCAAAAAATGTTGGTCTAACCTTAATTTAATCATAACTCACTTAACTTTTATAATACGCACCTTTTTTAAAGAAAGGTCTTTGCAAATTATTTTAAAAAGTTAATATACGTTTTTCTTGAAAAATACGTAGATTTTGCATTATTGGCCTTTAAAACTCTAAAATTTTGTTTTCAATGATTATCAGCCAACCTTTAACAAACCACAACTTGTAATGGTCCTACAGCAACTACAAAAAAAAACATTTTATTTGTTTTTTTAAAAGCTTAAATTTTATTATTTACGGTTTTGTTGATAAAATGCATTGATTGATTGATTGATTGATAACTAAATACACAAGTTGAGGTTTTTCCGCCTGACACTGCGCCTACAGGGCTTGTTTGTATCTTTGTTATTTGTTTAGTTAAAGGTTTGACACCTTAGACAGGTGTGGCCCACTGTTCTTTTCTGGCCCAGCCTCCTGGTGGTTAGTGTCCACCATGAGGTTTTGATTTGTTTCCATAGTAAGTGCAGGGCACTAATATGATGGAGGCTGACTCTTCCTCTTCGTCACATAGTCTGCAAATGGGTTCTTCTCTATGATGCCCAAGTGTGCAAATGTTTTCTTAGGGTGCAGTGTCCGGTTATTAATCCTGTCACTATTCTAATCTGATTCCTATTTAGTTTTAGTAGTTCACTTGTCAATGCTTTGGTGACTCCAACATTGATTTAGTGTGATTTTGCCTTGGAATGTGGTTCCATAGACTGATTTTGTGTTTGAATCCACCGAGTCTGAGCCACGAAGGGCTTTGGGATTCAAAACAGGTTCAGGACCAAAACATTGTGCGGAGCTCGCCGGCCAGGGGTCTGCATTTTCATTGCCCTGTATTCCCCTGTGTCCTACCCAGGAAAGTGTAACTTTGTTGTGGTTAGCCAGGTTTGGGAGGCTTGCAGACAGTTCCAAACCAACCTTGAGTTGACTTCTTGAGATGCCGGGTTTAAGGGTTGACTTCAGAGAAGATGGTAATGTCCCTGCCCTTATATCTCCTCCTCAAGTTTCTCCAGACAAAGTTCAATGGCATATATTTCGCCTGGAAAAAGATAATAAAATGCATACTTATCGAGTTATTTGCAAAAAACCGATTAAAAACCTTGATTTTAT
>JAHBCN010001728.1:108978-122144 GCA_019359885.1 Listronotus oregonensis | reverse complement strand
TGGAGGTATCACCTCAAAAAAAAATGGGAAAGACTGAGGATGAACAATGTCGGTTTTGTCACGAGGCAAACGAAACTGCGGAACACATTCTCTGTGAAGTCTGCACAACTGACCCGACAACGGCTTAAATACCTCGAAGGGGTATATCCTACTCCTAGAGATATTATTCAGCTTGCACCGCGTAGTATCCTGAACTTTGCTAAAGGTATAGGAATTACCGGGCACTAAACAACGAAGGGTATTCACAAAAGATCTCTTTAGGTCGAAGTGAAGGAGGGCTACACTAGAGCCGAGCGACCCCGTTTATTACAATACAATACAATACAAGTAAATAATTTTAAAAATTATAGGCAAAAATATTTTAAATTATTTTAGGATACTATATAAATTATATCTATTCTACTCAACAAAAATAAATTTTATCTAATTTGGAAAGCTGACAATAAATGGTCGAGATAATATTTTTCTAAAATTCCAAATTTTGAAAAATCACTTTACCAGCATATTCTAAACATATTAATGAAACAATTTATGCAAAAAAATAAAAAATCGATTTTTTGAACCAGAATCAGAAAACCCGCTTAAAATCCAACAATATGAACTTAGTTGGATCAAAAAAGATAAATATAAAAAAATTGCAATTTTCTCGAAAGTTGCCTTATCTCCGATTTTGACCAAATTTGGTATACGGTGGTTTTTTGGGTCGCTGATTACGAATTTAAAAAAATATTTTTTCGGCAACGTTTCGTTTTCGAGACATTCATCATCAAAGTTGAAAATTAAACTAACCCTATTTTTACTATATTCTCCCTTCTTTTTGTACACAGTTCTTGATTTTTACACTAAACTAACACACAATATTTTATAAACATCCTTTAAAACCTTGTATTTTTATTTATTTTACACCTTTTTTTCTTTAAATTGCAAACTTTCACGTTCAAAGGCAGCAGCCAAATTTACTAATAGAACCTGATGTATACATGGTTGCGGCCATGTTGCGGCGTGTGAAAGTGGAGGTTGGCAATTAAAAGGTAAAAAGGTGTAAAATAAATAGAAATACAAGGCTTTAAAGGGTGTTTGTAAAATATTGGGTGCCAATTTGGTGTAAAAATCAAGAATTCTGTGCAAAAAGAAGGGATTTTCAACTTTGATGATGAATATCTCGAAAACGAAACGTTGCCAAAAAATGTTTTTTTAGATTCGTAATTAGCGCCCCAAAAAACCCCGTATACCAAATTTGGTCAAAATTAGAGAGGATGCAACTTTCGAGACAATTATCAAAAAACGAGGTAAATAAATAAAAAACAAATCAATTTTAAGAATTTCTGACTTTATTTTTTTTTGTGGGGTCGAAAGTGTGCTGACTCCACCTTATACTAAAAATATAAGCATTACATTTTTTGGATTTTACCCAACAGTAAGGTAAATTGTTTACCCTAATTATTAAGATACATGGGTTAAAAAAGAACCCCTTATTAAGACGCAAGGCATTTTAAAAATAATAAGTGAAATAAGTTGCAAAAGTTATTGTAATTCTTTTTAATAATGTAAATTTTATTGTCAATTTTATTACTTGTGCGGGTGTATAAACTATTCCCAGTATATTTTTTGCAGTATATCAATAATAAAATGTCATAAAATTTCGAAAAGATCACGTTGCCATAAAAATATGCAGCTTTAACCTATGACTAATGTCACTGTCACAATATTAGATACATAGAGTAAATATTTTAAATGGGACATAATTTATTGCTCGAAATATTTAGATTTATTCTATTAGTGTATAGCAATAATTAATAGAAGGTGGTGATCGTTTGTCGTATTATACAGAGTGGGAAGTGACAGAGATGTAATTTATAGAGGTATGTCATATTTTTTATTGAAACGATTGGTGTTGTTTTATACGTGACCTCTGCATATTGTATGCACATCGTGATTTTTTTTAAGCGGGGTGACACAGTTAAATAACAGATCCATAATATCTATAAATAGACCAGCAAAGCTTGTTTTCTTAAAGCGAATTTCTAAGAATATTGTAACTTTTTTTTCAACTCATTCAGTATAATGGTTTAACCTATTTGAAACCTGTGACCGGCAGAGATCAATTCTTTCCTTTAAATTATTTGTACTTTTTACTTCAAAAAGTTAGTTTTAGACAGATAAGTTGGTGAAACTAAAAGGCGCTACACTTAAAATTGAAATTGTTTTACCAGCATTAAATATTAAAAAAAGGTAATTGTCTCGAAAGTTGCCTCCTCTCCGATTTTAACCAAATTTGTTATAGGTTTGCTGATTACAAATCTGAACGTTTCATTTTCGAGATATTCATCATCAAAGTTGAAAATCAAACTAACCTTATTTAAAAAATTGATGCTATTAGCCGTTACTATGTGGTAATTAATCATCATGAAGAACACTGATAAATAAAACTACTATGTTTTTTTACCACTAAAATATATTCACAATTATTGTTACTGCAGTTTCAACTCACAGAGTCATTTTCAAACAAAATTTTTTTCAGACTAAAGTCCGAGAAGACGAAACATAGAGAAGCGACAGCATTCATTCCCGCCGAAATCTTTCGAGTGGGGATATAGGCCAACTGTCATTTCAACGCGCTTGACGACGAAATTAGTCCGGGTATTCCGTGCATTCAAAAGTGTAATTAGTTTTAGTCCGGTATTCCGTGCATTCAGAAGTGTATTTTGTCAAATTTATTGTGTTTTTCTGCTATTACATTTCGTTTTTCTTATAAAATATGCCTGGAAATACGTGTGCATATCGTGGGTGTCACTCAAAAGATGGCCAAGGAATTAGTTTGTTTTCGTTTCCGAAGGATCCGATAAGGTAAATATATATATACACGCTTATTATATTATTTAATATTTAGTTGGTTTTTTCAAAATATTTCTTAAAATCATGTATAACGTAGTAGATATTCATATCAATTCTAATCTAATATACCAAGTAAAATGGTCATTGACAGGTCTTTTATGTTAATTTTTTTCTTTTTGTAATAGACCTTTTTGTGATGTAGGGTTCAATTATGGTTAGAGGCCTGTTCACGATTGGACTTCTACCCAAAATTGCAACTTGCAATAAGAACCATAAAATATGTGAGCTTCACTTTGAGGAAAAGTTCATTTCTAAAGGTTTATCAAGAAAGCTTTTACTTCCCGGGGCACTGCCTACAATATTTCCTAAGAAATTGTTGGAAATGCAATACAACGATAACAATCAGCAGTTATTGGAAGAATCATCTCAGGAACCCCTAACAAAATTATTGTTTTATCAGGTATAAATAAAATATTAGCTGTAGTATATCTCTAAAAACATCATTATGACCTTAATTAGGTATCTTTTAGGATTTGTTTTATTAGTTATTTTAATTTACTTTCAGATGTTTTAATCAAACCTGCAATAAAATCTAATGTACAGTCTTGTGTGGATATAAATGGTAAGTTTTAATTTTTAAACAAATGAAACAAAAATGACCAAGAGGAGGATAACTTGGAAAGAAATAATACTTTCAAACTTCCACAATTTTTTATTTTTAAGTTTTATTTATAAAAAAAAACTCGACATGTTTCGCAACACTGTTGCTTCATCAAAGGAGTTTAAATGATTGATTTTACTATAAACTAAAACTTACAACTAACATGTACACAAATAAGCAGGTAGATATCTACAATGGGAAAAACCTAATTATTATATTTACCTATTAATAAAACAGATTCAATAACGGAGAAGAATTTAATAACATTACCCTAAATAAAGTTAACTTTCAAAAAGAATTAAATATAATTAAACAAATTGCAGTAAATAATGGATACACTTCCAAAATAATTGATAAAATGTTAAACAAAAAATTATATAAAAGCAATAAATCTAGTTTATCCCACCGTAAAAGAACCAAAAAATAATTACAAAGTGATTACATACTTAGGTCATATTAGTAGTAAAATAGGTACTTTTTTAAAAAACTTAAATATAAATGTTGCCTTTAAATCCGTTAATAATTTAGGGAAGTATATTAAAAACAATAAAACCAAAACAAATAAAGGAAAGAAATCGGGTGTTTATAAATTAAAGTGTAATGACTGTCCAAAAATTTACATAGGACAAACGGGTAGGAATTTCGATAAACGTGTTAATGAACATTATTCTAGCTTTGTTAAAAAAAAAAAAGATTCTAATTACTCCAACCATTTAATAGAAGAACATTCATTTAATTTTAACTATGATATTCTACATAATGAAAACAAAAGTGTAAAATTAAATTTGCTAGAATCCATGGAAATAAACAAGCTTAAAAATTCCAATATTCTTTTAAACGATCAATTAGACCTAAATTCTTCTCCGTTATTGAATCTGTTTTATTAATAGGTAAATATAATAATTAGGTTTTTCCCATTGTAGATATCTACCTGCTTATTTGTGTACATGTTAGTTGTAAGTTTTAGTTTATAGTAAAATCATTTAAACTCCTTTGATGAAGCAACAGTGTTGCGAAACATGTCGAGTTTTCTTTTTTATAAATAAAACTTAAAAATAAAAAATTGTGGAAGTTTGAAAGTATTATTTCTTTCCAAGTTATCACTCCTCTCGATAATGGACTTCCACCAAGTAAAAGCCGACTCAATACAAGTTAAAAAATGACCAATATTCTTTTTTCATATAGTTGCTGGCCCAAGTAGCTCAAGGGATGTTCCAGAACCACTGGTGTTTTTAGAAAATGATGGTGAGATTGAGCCTCCTTTAACTTCTCCAACATTTGCAACCCAAACCCCTCTCAAACTAAGCTCCAGGTCTCCAAGAAAAGAGAAGCTGAGAAAGGAAATTAAAACTCTGAAAAAAAAAGTGGTAAAAAGAAAGTTGTTGGAAGAAGAAAGAGAAGATAACCCTTGTAGCGTGGAAGATTTTTATCGTTTGTGTGACTTCTTTTTGGAAAAAATTTATCCGAAGTTATAAAGTCACATGTTGCTCTAAAAGGCAAACCAGGAATCTCACATAGATACTCTATGGAGTTAAAACAATTTGCTCTGACCCTGTACTTTTTGAGTCCTCGGGCATATAAATTTCTAAGTTCAATGTTAACTTTACCAACAAGAAGAAGTCTGCAACGAATTACAGAGCGCCTTGTTTGTAGGCCAGGCCTGGAAAATGATGCCATATTTAAGGCTCTTGAAATTAAAACAAAGACCATGTTAGCCCAAGATTCTCATTGTATCTTATGTATTGATGAAATTTCTTTAAAATCTAACCTTGTTTATTGCCCAGGTACTGATGAAATTGTAGGATTTGAAAATTTAGGTGAAAACCAAAAAACACTACAATATGTAAAAACGCTTTGGTCATAATGGTTAGGGGTTTATATTCTACCTGGAAGCAGCCATTGGCCTTTTTTTTGTAGGAAGTACACTTAAGGCAAAGGACCTTAAATCCATACTTGAACGCTGTATCTTAAAATTAGTTAATATTGGTTTAAAAGTTGAGGCAATTTCAAGTGATATGGGGTCAAACTTTATTGAGCTTGCTAAATTATTTGGAATTACTTCTGAATCTTCTGAATTTCAAGTAGGAGATCAGAAACTTGTTTATATCTTTGACCCTTGTCATTTAATTAAAGCAACAAGGAATAATTTAATGAAACACTCTTTTCATTTTGATGGAAAAATAACAAGTTGGTCATATATTGAAACTTTTTATAAAGCTGACAAAAAACAATTTTATAGGTGTGCTCCCAAATTAACAAATTCCCATCTATACCCAACTAATTTTGAAAAGATGAGAGTAAGTCTTGCAAGCCAGGTTTTAAGCTACTCAGTGGCCAGTGCCATGAACACTTTTGTAACTTTGGGTGCACTTCCTGCCAGTGCTTTTGGAACGATCGAAGTCATAGAAAAATTTAACAATTTGTTTGATATCTTAAATTCATTTTCATTGAGAAATCCGGCCAAATTTAAAAATGTTTACGATGGATCGCAGTTTCAATTAGAATTTTTTCAATCAACTTTAAATTTTTTAGGTAACCTTAAAATAGTAAATAATAAAAATGAAGATATTTCAAATAAAGTTAAATTTCATAAATGTTGGGCTACTACCATAAATAGTGTTATGATACTGTGGAATAAATTATCCAAATTTGATTTTAAATACTTAAAAACCAGACGCATTAATACAGATTGCCTGGAAAACTTTTTGGTAGCATTAGACAGCAAAGTGGAAATAATGTTAACCCCACGCCAATCCAGTTCCAAGAGCGTTCAAAAAACTTTCTGTCTAAATTATATGCACAGCAATACTATGAATTGTGAAATCGATTTGGATAATTTATTAATGGATATGAAGTCCACAAACATAACTGAAATTGTTAACCAGGAAACAAAATCTAAGGCTGCAATTAGTCTTCCAGATTATAATTATAGAAAAGACAATATTCCTGCACAAAATGCTTTTAGTTATGTTTGTGGATACATTTTAAAAAGAGCTTTAGAGAACCACAAAAACTGCGATGTTTGTAAAAATTACGAAAAGGAGTTTCAGGAACTTAATATGAATTCTCTATTAATACATTTCAAGGCGTTTGATAACAGTACAACATATGGTGGATTGCAATCACCTCCAGAACAATTTATTAAATATCTGTTTGAATTAGAAAAAATATTTAATAGTAATTTTGAGCAAATTTGTATTTGGCAGGGAATTTCTCATAAACTATTGAGTTTAATGAATAGACAATGTTATGAGCATCCCTGCCCCCAATTTCCTTTAGATTATGTTTTAAAGTTATTTATTAGGCTTAAAATTTTTTATACTATCAAATATTCAAATAGGGACCTTAAAATAAATCAAAAAGGTAAAAAAAATGTAAGAAAACTCAAAATTTTATCCCACATTTAGGGATATGTAACTGCATAGTAAAAATGGCTTAAAACTAGGTTGCTTAAACTGATTTAAAAATTCCTTAAGTAATCTGTGTGCTACAGGGTTTAAAATAAATATTAATTTTTTGATAAAGACTTAATTGCATAAAATGTTGACTGCAATATTTTGAAATACTAAGTTTACTCTTAAAAAGCTTTATTTTTAAAAAAACAAAATCTTTGTGGATTAGGCCTACTGGGGACACCACATAAAAAACGAGCCCAACACTGTACCCCAGTGATGGTGTGGAAAGTAGTGCACTGCAATTAAATAACTATGAAACACTAAAGCTGAATTAATAGTTTGACGGACTGTAAACGTAGACGCACTGCAAAAATATGAATTATAGAATGTATGTATTCTTATTTATACATAAACGAACATGAGTTTACATTTATTTGTAAACAAGAATATATACATTCTATAATTGATATTTTTGCAGTGGGTCTACGTTTGTCCGTCAAACTATAAATTCAGCTTTAGGGTAATCTTGTCCCAATTTTTACTTAAATATTTTGGAAATTAAGGTTTTACACATTAATGCCCGTATACACCAAAGGCAAATTTCTTAAATTAATTTTTTAATTTTGATTAGGAGAGTTAGACTGTGAAAAATAGCATGCTATTTGTCACAGTCAAAACAACGTTTAGTTAAACCAGATTAAAATATTATAGTGGATACGGCTATAAGCGTTGTTAAGGCCAACGTCTAAAATTATTACTCGAATTAAATTGATAGTATTAAAAATTAGCAAATACTTTTACTTACTGGATCGTTCTAAATGTTGAGATTTAAAAGCCACAGCCTGCATAATGTTTTTGTATGTATGTTTTAAAGGTTTGTATTTGAATGTTTAAGTTTTGTTTAATATATTATTTTTTTACGAGAATGTGTTTTATTATCTTAACTAAAAAATAGCAATATAAAAAATCTAGCCATTTGTTCAGGGCACGGCACCTTTTAAAAAAATTGTATATGGGCCTGACATAAAATTTTATATCTTTTATTTATTTTTAAATTAAAATATTATTAGATTGTGTTTTTCTGACCGTAAAGCCAAGCTTTTTGTACCTGGCACGTTTTTTAAAAGTAACCCAACCCAAAATTGTATAGCTTTTATTTATCTACAAAGTAAACTACTTTTATTAGCGTGCGACATTAATTATTTTTATTTTCTTTCATGTACCGTCGTGCTGAAATACAATTTTTTGTTTGTGTAGTGACTTAACTAGCCATATTTGTTAAAGACCATATTTAATTTTAACATTTTTGCTTAAATTTAAATCAATTATTAGTTTTAGAACATATTTGTTTGTATTAAAAAATAATATTCAAAATTTTTTACAGTGTACGACGTATTTTACGAGTCACTTGAATTTTTCTCAGTGTAAGTGACCGGCTATCTGTCTAATGAGAGAAATTCAAGGTCACAAAACTTTGCCCCATAACATCAAAGGTGCCGACACGTTCTGTCGCTTCTCTATGTTTCGTCTTCTCGGCTAAAGTATCAATACAAAAATAAGGTGAATTTATACCTCTAAGTGGTAAATATATTCTTAGGAAGCGGCGGAGCAATTAACAGTTTATTATGGTTTGGCGACAGTAAATAGCGGGGAAAATACAAGTTCGGTTTGGTCATTAAGCAGATGTACATTATTATTTTTATTGCCTTTGTATATTTCTAGGGATTCCAAATAGTTTAATTTATGGCCCTTGGTTGAATAGTGTAATATTTCGATATTATTTAAATTAGGGAATTTGTGTTTTTGTTCTAAACAATGATTAGCAAAAGTAGAGTCTGTTTTTGTAGTCTATATGATCTAAAATGTTCTAAATAGTGAGTTTTTATGCTCCTACCCCTTTGTCCTATATAAAAGTTATCACATTCTGAACATTTCAACTTATAAACTCCTGATTTATTAAATTTGTTGGTTTTATCTTTAGCGTTATAAATAATATTCGAGATATTGTTCTGAGATTTAAAAGCAACTTTATTATTGTGTTTGGATAGAGTGTTGGCTATTTTTTCCGATAGGGTGCCGCAATACGATAAGGATACATATTTTTGGTTATTTTCTTGATCTTTAATTTTTGGATAGATTAATTGAAAAGCTAAGCGTTTTTGTTTTTTGGTTATTAATTTCTTTATGGTTTGTTTGGAGAATTTATTTGATTGTGCAATATTTTCAATGGTACAAAGTTCTTTCTGTAGCTCTTCTTCAGAGAGAGGCAAAGAGAGTGCTCTATGTATCATTGAATTGTATGCAGCGAGTTTATGTTGGATTGGGTGGAAAGAGTCATTGGGAATAGTAATACCTGTAAATGTTGGTTTTCTGTAAACTTTAAAAGTGCACTGATTATTTACGTGGGATATGGTTAGATCTAAGAAATTTATTTCATTGTTGTCTTCTTTTTCTAAAGTGAATTGAATTTTTGGGTGAACACTGTTAATATAATGTAAGAAATTCTGTTTGTACCTTTAAAGCATGCGAGAACATCGTCAACATATCTGTACCAAAAGTGAATATGGTTTTTGCCTAGATCCGAACTAAGAATTTTATTTTCTATATATGACATGAAAACATCTGCCAAAAGGGGGCTAAGAGGCGAACCCATTGGTAGGCCTGTGTGTTGTAAGTAGAACTTATTATTAAACTGGAAATACGTCTGTGACAAACATGTTTTAAAAGAGGATAGAATTTCGGTAGCAATTATAGGATTAATATTGGGTTTTTGTAGAATTTCATCAATAAGTACTAAGCATTCGTTTGTTAGTATATTAGAAAACATGCTTTTTATGTCAAAGGAAACTAACCTTATTTACACTATTCCTCTTTCTTTTTGCTCAGAATTCTTGATTTTTACATTAAATTGGCACACACTCTTTCAAAAACACTTTTTAAAAACTTGTTTTTATATTTATTTTTACATATTTTTTTTAATTGCAAACCTCCACTTTCACACGCCCCATCGTGGCCGCAACCATCTATATACTAGTAATTTCATAAGCAAATATGGCCGCTGCCTTGAACTTGAAAGTTCGCAATTTCATGGAAAAAAGATGTAAAATAAATAAAAATAAAAGGTTTTAAGAGGAGTTTATAAAATATTCTGTGCTACTTTAGTGTTAAAATCAAGAATTGTGTACAAAAAGAAGGGGTAATATAGTGAAAATGAGGTTAAATGTTCAACTTTGATGGTAAATATCTCGAAAACAAAACGTTGCCGAAAAAGTATGTTTTCAGATTCGTAATCGGCGCCCCAAAAAGCCCCGTTTACCAAATTTGGTCAAAATCGGAGAGGATGCAACTTTCGAGACAATTATCAAAAAAAAAAAATAAAATAAAATAAAAATTAGCTTTAATAGAGAAATTGAAATTTTTTTATTCCAAGTAAAAGCATTATCTTTTGTAAAAGATGCATTTTGATAAGGGTTCATAAGGACTCTTGCAGTTATATTGCAAGGTGTTTTTATTTCGAAGTTAGATATTAGTACAGTGAGGCAGAGGCTCATTTCCCTAAATTTGAATTTGTTGATAAGGTATATAATAAATAGGTAATTAACAACTTTTTTTTAAACAAACAAAATATATGCAGTTAATGTAAACTCCATTTTTTACACAATTAAAAATTAAAAAGTAGGCGCTTTTCAATTGTTTCCCAAGTTGTACTACGGCTTAAAAATCCCTAGATAGTTTTCTTGACTTTTTAAAAGTAAAAATATTTCCCTTTTAGTGGTGTTTTTTGGTATGAACAAGGACTAAAGAAACGTAAAAATAAATGTATGCTACATATCAAGTACATTTTTTACGAAAATAGCTCTTATTGTCATTTTTCAAGTCACATTTCTTACGATGTTTTTGCTTTTTACGAAATAAACAAAAATAATCTAAAAAAGTGTTATAAAAATCATATAAAATGAAAAAAAAAATTGTAAACTTTTGCTTTTTACTTTAAATTCTTCGTTTTTTTCAAAGGGATGAAATTTTAATTTTTAAACGACCAGAACTTGTATTAATTTTTGCACAAGTTAAAGAGTAAAAAAAACTTTCAAAAAACATTTTGTACATGATATTGTTTTAATAATCCTTAGCAATTTCTCCAAAAATCTCACAAAGTAATAGTTTCTTTCATCTTGGAATATTTTATGCAGGGTGAGGTTTTTAAACTGTTTAAATGGATTTGTAGAGTTGAGGGAGACATTTTTGACATTTTTTACCCCCTTTTTATTAGGTCTGTGTGCAAAAAAAAATTGAACTTCTGATTAAGGAAATAGGATCAAAGATTTTTGGTTTATCTGAATTTAAAAATTTATCGTAATCCAAAATTTTAAAAAATATAAAAAACCGTTATCGACAAGTCGCATTGTACTCTGAAAAAACTCACCCTGTGTAAAAAACTGGTTTGCTAGTTTTATCGTATATGAAATAGGTGTAGTAAAAGCTAGTAAAAAGCGATCGTGTTGGCAACAGCGCACGGCGCGCAGCATCTCGCGTCTGTAGCCGGCGCGAAGTTGCTTCGCGAGTCGCGCAAGTAGAGGAGGACCTAATTGTTGCTTTTGCTTTGCAGACAGAAGACGCACGACCGTCAGCAGCATCCACTACACGAGCATCAGGAATTGCAACATGCGCTAGAATCTTCCGTAAAGTCGACAATCGCTTCGCTTTTTTGCATACCCGCTTGTGCGATTTTGTAGTTAATAACAGTTCTTAAGAAAAAAACAAAGCAGCAGTCCGAAAAGCTCCTTTTACGTATCTAGTCCGTTGTTTTAAGGAACAAAACATTGTGTTGTGAGTTTAGTTAAAAAAAAGCACCGAAATCGCGTGATATTACCAATCTGTAACGTAGTTACTCGAAATGGACAATAATTCTACCTGATTACTATCTCTGAAAAAAATATTGTGAAGAAGCATTTTTGAGTGTGTTTCTGCCCACGTCGCGCACGTCCTCAGTGATTATCGCGTCCACACTTAGCCCGTGTATTTTAGAAGATTTTACCGCTTTTTACGCCGATTGAAAACGCCGATAGTTCCAAAATGGCCATGGTGAATTTGTTGAACGGAAAAGACTCCCGCTGGCTGCAGTTGGAGGTTTGCAGAGAGTTTCAGAGGCAGAAATGTTCCAGACCGGATACCGAGTGCAAGTTCGCACATCCTCCCGCCAACGTCGAAGTGCAAAACGGCAGAGTGACGGCTTGCTACGACAGTATTAAGGTAAGATCATGTTAGAATAGGTAAAAATCAGTAAGATTAGCGTACCATGCGATCCATTATAAGTGATCCCCCAGGATTTTGCCCCTTTTTTTGATTTTAGAATTTTCAAACCATAAAATTATTTAAAGGGATTCTTTATAACCTAATTTTTTTTCGTGGTGTAAACTACCAACAAATAATCGCAATGTCGTCAATCTTTTTCTATATTTTTCATAGTTTAAAAATTTCTCTAATAGGCTCAATAAAAATTAAGGCAGTTAAGATATTTCGTCTCAAAAATAATGGCACCTAGTCTACAAATATAAAAATGAGCTACCTGTCAATCTGTCTAGGTAAATTCTTGTTTTGACATATTCTTGTTGATAAGTGTCAGAAATTAAACGATTAATTTATCAGTCAATATCTGTCAAAATAGTTTATTTAGACAAAGAAACAGGCGATATTGTCTTATGCTACTTTAGAAACAATCAACGAGAGGCTGTTACTTGCAGAAGATATCGACAGTCTTATAGTGGGGTCATTTTAAATGAAAATTCGGTGCCCTTTGAAAGAAAAAAACATAAAAAGTAGCAAAAAGATTTAATTTTTATTGTCGGTCGGCTTTGCTTTTTATATGGTCCATTATTACAGACACCTGCGGGAAACGGCACATTATAAAAAGCAAAGGCGTCGCCAAATCTTTTTTGCAACTTTTATGTTTTTTTTCTTTTTAAAAGGCACCGAATTTTCATTTTAAAAATGATCCAACTATACTCTGGCATACTTGTGCCATCAAAATCTACAATAAATAGAATATTAATGGAGTAACTTTAAAATAAATGCTGTCAAAAGATTGACGAGATGCAGAATGTCCCCATATTTTAAACCTGCGTATACCATGTAAAAAATATATTTTTTGAAATTTTATAGACGGAATATCTTAAAAACTAATCGTTCAACTGCCTTAATTTTTATTAAGCTTATTAGTAAAATTTTTAAACTACGAAAAAGTTTAGACGGAAGCTAGTTGGTAGTTGACACCACGG